>JABXWE010000488.1:0-91958 GCA_014611495.1 Limonius californicus | reverse complement strand
TAATTGCTAGGGAAGAATCAATTGATCGTCTGTCATCTGGTATGATCGAATTCTTCATGTAGCCGCCACAAGCGAATTGATAGAAGTCGTCACATGGATCTGCTAACTCGTCCATGTACCTCAGAACGTTTGACGAGGTGTGGATACATCCAGGTGTTTTGCAGATACCTAATTCTATTTCTTCATCTTCTCCTTCTTGTTTAGTGCTGTATACAAAAAGAAAACTAGAAATTATATTGATATTGTAGAAGTAAAGTAATAGGACGATAAAATGATGAAAGTAAGCTATCACTGTCTCGATTTGATGACGGTTTCTTTCTACTTGTATAGCTTATTACCAATGAGAAGTCTTTCTCGCTTTCTCTCTATCTTTCCATCTATGTACTTCTACCAATGTATTCATAAACTTTACATTTATAATTAATACTTCTCGTAGTTTATCTATACTAAAACATAACTTATGGTTGTTCTACGTTTGAAGTCAAAACTGCACAACTTAAATTGACAACAAATATAAAGCACACTTTGACAGCGAAGAACAAGAAAGAAACAACTCACTAGTTAGTAAGACGAAAACCATTTCTCATTATTAAGCGTACTAACCGTACTGTGAGCTTCAGTTTAAATGTGATTTTTAATTTGATATACCGTCACGTTTTAATTATTAGATTTATCTCGATCGTATTCTTATATATGTGTTTGTCTACTGTGTGTAAATTTAAGAGAATATTTCTACTTACTCATCTGTCGGCTTTTTCCGTAGTCTATGAAAGTAGACGGTAAGAATAGTGACTGCTACTGTGACACTTAGCACTAGAGCAAGCATTAAATAGCGCTCCATTTTGGTGCGTCTCCTCCACCATGAAGATTTTCTGAAATATTAGAGGAACAGTTGTCACACCATGAAAAAGATATAGCTCTTTCAACAAGATAATACAAGATAGATTAGAAGGTGGCGTTAGTAGTAGTTTGACTTTTGAAGAATAAGGACGTGTTTCAACCGTTCTTCGATAAAGTGTAACAGTGATAGGGAAAAGTGCGAGCATTAATCGGTTATCTGACCTACTACGGGAATGTAGACGCAACAAGATCCCACATACGAGTCCTAGGTGTCGAATATTATGATATCAACAACTTCCAATGCTGCTGATGCAATGGCAGAAAGCAAGAAATAATAAAAATTAAAGTAGAAACCCCTAATGAAATTACCCTATATAATACATGGCAAGAAGAGGAAAATGTAAGAATTGAATTTCAACCAAATATTTCGCTATTACAGCAGCAAATGACAGAAATGTAAGCAGTAATAAACAAGGAAAATGAACGGAAATTAGCCCAAAGTGCACAGTTGGGACAAAAACATCAACAACAAGAAAAGGAATATTACATTGATGATGAAGAACTCATCAAAGAAACGGAATGGGTGACAAAAGAAAAGAAAGAGAACAAAAAAAGAAAAATGAATACATCACCACAACAACAGCAAGAAGCTAAACAGCCATAAGAAAAAACCCTGTAAAAATACCGAAAACGCCGCCAATTGTTTTGAGCCAAATTAAAGACTATGATTCATTACAATGCGAATTAAAGACAAAAAAGCTTAAATTTCAAGCAGTTATGATGAACAACGAACAGGTGACAATAAACCTAGATGTGCGGAAGAATATAGAAGACTGACTAACTTACTAAATAAAAAAAAGCACTTTTGGCATTTATACGAAAATAAACAAACAAGAAACATAAAAGTTATGGTGAGAAAGCTGCGCCCGTCATGCGCTCCAGAAAGTATACTAGGAGATTTATGGCGTTGAGGATACAAAATAATAGAAGCCGTTAATATTCCGCAGAGAAAAGATAAGAAACCCTCCCGCTATTTATGCTAAGCTTCAGAAACGACAAGAAAAGACATTAAAAAAATATACGAGATAGAAGAGATCCTAGGCATTAAGGTTGAAATAGAACCTCTAAGAAAATCTAAACTAGTTTCCCAATGCAAAAAATGCCAAACTTATGGACACACTCAAAGATTCTGCAACAAAGAATCAAAATGCGTGAAATGTGCCGGAAAACACAACGCAAAATAACGCAAAATGAATTAAATTAGCAGACCAAAATGTGCCAACTTTGGCAAAGCCCACCCAGACAGCTACAGAGGATGCGAAGTTGCCAAAAGGATGCAGAAGATAAGAATCGAAGTAACTAAAACCAATCAAAGAAACAAGAAGAAAAGCGACAGAAAACCGTGCCGATGGGACCCAAAAGCTTCCCAGCACTACCAAAGACTAAAGCTCACAGAAACCAGAAATTTCGACAAATCAGCTACTACGAAGCCTAATATCAAAACAAGAAAAAATGCTAAAAACAATCTCCGAGGTATTAACAAAACTTGAACTAAAAGATATAGGAGTAGCCGCCTGAAATGCCAACGGTATCCAGCAACATCAGAACAAGCTAAAAGTATTCCGGGATACGCAAAAAATAGATATATGTCTCATATCAGAGACACATCTTACAAAACAAAATTATATAAAATTTAAAGGATATAAAACCTACCACACTATACATCTACACAACACTTCTAGGCGAGGAAGTGCGGTGATAGTCAAAGAAAACGTAACGCACTACGAAGAAACCAAATATGAAACGAAGGCTGTAGCTACAGTTATAAATATCAGAACAGGAGGACAAAAGATTACAGTTGCAGCGATCTACTGCCCACCAGGGCATAACATGAAAGAAAAGACTATTTAAGCCTGCCACAAGGCTTAAGAGAACAATTTATCGTTCAACGGACAAAATCTAATTTGGGCTTAATGATCACAGCTAAAGGAACAGAATTGCATGATGCCGCAAACGAAAACAATTGTAACTACCACTCCACGGGAAAACCCACCTACTGGCTGTCAGATCAAAACAAAATACCGGACCTGAGTGATTTCTTCATCTCCAGGAAAGTATCAGCAAACTTTATCAACATCGAAGAGAACTCCAATATTCTAACATTAAGCGAAAACATAATCAACGATTAACGACAGAGCTGAGCTGAAGGTGCGGCTGAGAAATAAGAAATAATTCGACCACGATGTTGAAAAGCTTGTAGTGGACATTCAGTAAGCTGCATGAAACAGTACTCCAGAAATCAAAACAAAAAACACTAGGCAGCAATTACCCCAAGAAGATCAAGAAGCAAGTTCCTGGAAAAAGAAGAGCCAGGAGAATATGGCAACAAACCAATGCCCAAATAGATGAAACCAGACTAATCCGTGTCATACCAAAAGCGGTTAGATTCCTATTCCTAAGTTTTTCACGGTATCTGTAAGCGTTTTTGCAACAGAACGATTGTGGTATCTAAGTAGATAGTGTTTGGAACATAGATTAAATACGGAAGAGTTTAATTCTCTTAGGAGGCCTTTTTTATAATAATATGAGTGGAGCGAGTAGTCACACAAGCCACAAGCAGAAAGACACACTGTGTAAAAGCAATTACATGCTAAGATAAAAATTTAGCTTACTTGACCATAATCTGATCCTCAGTGGAATTCACGTTCATGTTCACAGTTGTTCACGTTCGATACTTGAAGCATAAACACGCGTGTGAGTGCGGCTGGTATCGAACTCCAAGATAAAAGTACGACCTTAGGGTCAAGAAGTAATATCTTAACCCTCCGGCGGGCGCGCTTTTTTGAATTACATGAGCGGGCGCGCCGCGGCATTTATACCGCATTTAGTTCTTCACGTTTCTAGCTTGCAACTAACAAAGAAAATATATTTTATGTAGTAAAATAAGACAAATATACTATGCTTAATCATTTTAATAAAGTGACAAATATATATAAGCACTTTAACAAATACAGGTAAACTGAAGAAAGTAATATAAACTAAAATATAAACTTTTAAAAACAAAAAATATTACATTATTCAACTTCCATTTGTTCTTCCTGCTCACATTCTAAACACTTGACAGTAATATTACTGTGCTTCTTACACACATTGTTTCCACAATGTTGACAAACTGACTTTATTTTGTTATTTTTGTTGCAGATGCCCGGCCTTGTTGGTTCTTTAATTTGTAATTCGTCCTCTCCGTATTTAGATAAAAATGCAGAGACATCTTTAGGGAGCGATTTTATTTGAGCTCTGTCTTTCAATCTTTCATCAGTTGTAGTGCAAGATTTTTTAAAAATACTCTTCTTCTGTCTTTGTTCAATCAATGTTGTTGACTTTGAAAATGACTCTTGAATTTTTTCCACATATATCTAGATGTCTGAAGAAAAGTGCAAGAAGCCATCTTCTTGTAATTCTAGACGTACTAAGAAGCGCACATTTAGTCGGCTGTATCGACACCTCCTTTTGAGGCATTGTAATCTAAATTTAAGAGTGGCTTTTTGGTTTCGTCATCTACATCAGAAGAGCTGTGCATCGTTGAGAGAAAAATTACCGCTTTATTCTTTTTGGGAACAGTTGAAACAAGACAAGCATCATTTTGGAAGCCAAACTGAGATGATCGCAGTTCCCTATTTTTATTTGGCTGGAATTCTAAAGGTAATTATCTCTTATTTTTTTTTCATTGTTTCTTTTTGATTTTTCTATTGGTACGACTAGTCTCTTCATAATATCTTCGGCTTTGTTTGATTTCAGATACGATCCGGGTACTCGCTTTCCACAATAAATTTCAAAATTGAAAGTGTAGAAGGTCTTGGCGTCACAAAGGGCATAAATCTTAATGCCATACCTCGCGGGCTTGTTTGGAATATATTGCACAAATGAACACCGACCTCTAAACGCATGTAGCATCTCATCAATTGTTACAAATTCACTTAAATTGAAATGAGCCATACTATTGACATACACATACTTTGTTTTCTTTCTTCTCGCGTATGCAGATTATCGGATCGTAAAGCACGAAGGAAAAATTTGAAACGCTTGTAACTGAAGAGAGCCATCAAAAGAATCATTCCCGTACCATCTGAATCCCACAGCTCTAAGCAGTTGGTCTGACTTCTTTTTTTTGTCCCAATCAAATATAATACACCTAACAGCGCTCTAATTTCAGTTTTTGTTGTGTCTCTGCAATCTCTCTCTCTGAATAGTTTACGTCCAGTCTTTTCTTTTCTATATATATGTTAGTATTTCTTACTACGTCGTCAATAATTTGGTCAATAATAAACAATCTAAATGCGTCCATTTCTTTATGTATATTTCTAGCACTTTTGGACCAGGTAATATTTTTAAGATATTCTTCGCTTTTTTTTTCCAACTGAAATGGTTTGCTTATCCAAAGTGTTTTATTATCGCGTCCTATGAAAAAACGATAATCATCTTCAAGTTGGCTTTGTTCGTCATCGTCTGAGACCTCATCGGTTTCTTCTGCTGACTGCTCAGACTCGCTGCTGTATAAATCTTGTGTTATCATTTCTTCTGTGTCTATTTCGCTATCATTATCGTCACTATCAAACTCAAAATTAAGTTCTCCCCTCAGATCATTGTCTCTTCCTTCGGCTAATTCCCTAACCACGTCTTCTAAAGCTTTTTCTAACTCTTCGGGTGTTAATCCTTTACGTGACCTAAAATTCAATAAAATCTTGCTATTTATTTTACAAGTTTGAAGTATACGTGTTAGTATACACAGTGTTTTACGTACACATGCATGTAAATTGTACACTACACAATATTATGAATAATTTAACAATAAATAAAACTTACATGACTGGGCGCGCGCTGCGGCAAACACACCGCAAATTCAACCTGCTTCGAATCTCACGCCTGTAACAACTGACCGGAAATAGCATATGGCACCAAATCTGTAGGTAGACGGAGCCAATAACATAAACAAGGAATACCTAGACGCACAATATTACAGGGCTCACCATATCTTAGTTATAACAGTAAAATGAAAATTTGCGGTTTTTTTGCGGCAGGCCGCCCGCCAGAGGGTTAACTTATCCAACTAAATTTCTTCAGTTAACTGCACAGTAAGTGTACACCTTTAATTATAAGGCCATTATGGCCTATTATTATCCCCCTACTACAACATTAAATACAAACCAACAGTTTTGCCCTATGCAAATAGATCAAAATTATCAACCACAATATACACCGCATGGATATCAATACATGCAGCAACAGCCTGTAAACAATTCATTCACCTCGTTTTCTATAAATGATATCGTGCAGCCGTCAAATAATTTTTCACCTTCAAAATCATCTTGTCAAAAAAACACTATTTATCAACAATCTCAACCACCATATACAATCCAAGACCCGGAATGGAAATTAGTCGAAAATAAAAAACGCGCCCGCAAGGAAACCAATGATAAAACGACACAACAGAACAAGCAATCAAAACAAGCAGACTACTGGTTGAACCCTACCAATCGATTTGAATTGTTAAATAATGAAAATGATGACGCGGAACAAAATAAAAATGCTGCAAAAACGGATCCCAAACCCCCACCGATTTTCGTAACTGGCGTGAAAATAATTGAACCTTTAATTACACTGCTCGAATCAATAGCGAAAAATGAGTACGAACTAAAAGTCCTGCACAACGATGTAGTAAAAATTTCACCGAAAACCTCGGATAAATACTCAGTCATAACTAAAGCGTTAGCAGCTAAAAATACGGAATTTCACACTTATCAAACAAAGCAGGAGCGATCTTTTAGAGCAGTAATTTGAAACATACACCCGACCACTAATACAGAAGAACTGAAGGAAGAACTCAAGACACATGGACATCAAGTCGCCAACATATGGAACGCCAAACAAAGAATTACAAAAAAGGAATTACCACTCTTCTTCATTGAACTCAAACCTGCTGAAAACAATAAAAGTGTATATGATCTTACAAGACTCGCTCACTCAGTAGTCAACATTGAACCACCCCACCCAAAACGACAAGCCCCCCCAGTGTGCTACTTGGCAACGGTTTGGGCACACAAAAAGTTTCTGCCATAGAAGTCCTAGATGTGCCAAATGCACTGGTAATCATCTAACTTCCAACTGCCAACGCAAAGAAAGAAGTAAAGACGTAAAATGTGTCAATTGCAATATGGATCACCCAGCCAATTACAGAAGCTGTTCCGTTTATAAAGAATTGCAACAAAGAATGTTCCCATCACTCAGAAATAAACAACCTTGATCAACCCAGTATGTAGCGCGACAAGTCCAACAAAATTTTACCCATGCTCAAGCTTTACGAGGTATCAACCCCACAAATTTCAACACAACACTGCAACAACACCCAATAAACAATCAGTCAGATGATATAAACGAGTTAAAGAAAATGATGAAAAGTTTAATAGAGCAAACGGGAACAATGTTAAACTTATTAACAACTCTTGTCTCAAAATCTAATAATGGATCAACAACTTACATTAGCACAGTGGAACGCCAACGGGCTGTTACAACATAGAGATGAATTGATATCTTTTCTCACAAACTAATATATCGAGATCATGCTAATATCGGAAGCCCATTTTACAAACAGAAGCTACATAAGAATACCAGGGTACATGGTATACGTAACACAACACCCAGACAACGGAGCTCATGCAGGTACAGCACTAATCGTTAAAAATTCCATCAAGCATTATGGACTTGAGGAATATCAAGCCATTCAAGCCACAACCATAATGGTAGAAGACTGGAGAGGGCCCCTAGTAATCTCTGCAGCAACACTACTTTCAAACTTTGGGCGTCAGATTTATATCAGCTTCAATGCCAAACACGTACAATGGGGATCGAGGTTAACAACGACGAAAGGAAGGGAGCTATTTAAAGCAATAAACAACAAAGGGTTGCAACATATGTCCACTGGTGAGCCAACGTACTGGCCATCGGACCCAAATAAACTACCCGACTTGCTCGTCTTCTGTGTAGTTAAAGGTATCAATCGCAACTATCGAAAAGTTGAATCCTGCCTTGATTTATCAGCCGATCATTCTTCGAATATAATCACACTAGGAACACATGTGCTAATTATCGAAAAAGCACCTACCCTGAGCAATAAACGTACCAACTGGGATCTATTCAGAGATATAATAGACTATTCGCTATCCCTAGACATTTCGTTAAAAACGGAGGAAGAGCTGATTTAGCAGTAGAACAATTCAACCTCGTCGTTCAGCAAGCCGCCTGGCAGGCAACCCCAAACAGAACACAGTACGTAGCAAACAAAGACTGCGAAGAATCGTGAAACAAAAAATCGCTGAAAAGCGCAGACTCCGTAGGCAATGGCAAACAACAAGGCACCCAGCTGATAAACGCAGGCTAAACCAAGCAACAGTAGACCTTAAAAAACTACTTACTCACATTAGAAACAATTCAGTGCAAAACTACCTGAAACATCTAACACCCACGGAAGCAACTGAGTACTCGATCTGGAAAGCAACTAGAAGGATAAAACAACCACAGCAGCATAAATCACCAATTCGCTCGAATAATGGAAATTGGGCTCGAAGTAACCAAGACAAGGCGATAGTTTTCGCAAATCACTTAATCAAAGTCTTTACTCCATTTGAGTCTGAAATTTCCAATGAAGAAGAAGAAGAAATCCAACAGTACTTAGAATCACCCTTCCAGTAAAGCAGTTCACTATAAATGAGACCAAATTAGAGATCATCAACAATTTGAATCCAAATAAAGCACCCGGATACGATTTGATCACCGGAAAGGTTTTACAAGCACTTCCGGACAAGGGTTTTAGATTTCTAACCTATTTATTTAATGCAATACTAAGACTGATACTTCCCACCACAATGGAAAGTTGATTCAATCATCTTAATCCCCAAACCGGGTAAACCCAAAGAAATCGCATCATTCTACCGACCAATTAGTCTGCTGCCGATATTATCTAAGGTCTTCGAAAAAATGCTACTGAGAAGTATAACACCGATACTTCTAGCAAACAAACTAATACCAGACCACCAATTTGGCTTCAGAAAACAGCACGCCACAATCGAACAAATCCACAGAGTCGTAGACAAACTCATAAAAGATTTCGAAGATAAAAGATATTGTTCAGCTGTATTTATTGATGTCTCTCAAGCCTTCGATAAGGTATGGCATGATGGACTACTCTTCAAAATCAAACATAACCTTCCTCCAGATTTCTTCCAACTTATCAAGTCGTACCTCACTGACAGACACTTTTTAGTCAAATATGGTGATTTTCAAACAAGTTTATTTCACATCAAATCGGGTGTCCCCCAAGGAAGTGTACTGGGCCCACTATTATACCTACTCTTTACTCTACCAACTATGAGAGAAACAATGACTGCCACATTCGCCGATGACACCGCAGTGCTGGCCTCTCATTCCGACCCGCAAATGGCAACCAATAATCTCCAAAGGCACCTAAACTTAATAGAACTGTGGTTTAAAAACTGGTGCATTAAAATTAATGAGACAAAATCGACCCATGTAACTCTTACCACAAGAAGAGAAACCTGCCCACCTGTATCAATTAATAACCAACAGATTCCTGTTGCTAAAAGTGCCAAATACTTAGGGATTCATCTGGATAGAAAGCTTACTTGGAAAAAGCACATATGGACAAAACGAAAACAGTAAGTTGAAATACTTCGCAAAACGTACTGGCTCATAGGACGTAAATCCCAATTACTATTAGACAATAAACTATTGTTATACAAAGCCATCATCAAACTCGTCTGGTCCTACGGTATACAGCTGTGGGGGACTGCAAGTAATTCCAATATAGATATATTGAGAAGATTTCAAGCCAAAACATTAAGAATGATTGTTAACGCACCATGGTACGTGCCGAATGAGGTCATACGCCGTGATCTTAAAATTCCCACAACTAACGAAGAAATACAAAGATACAGCATCCGCTATCATGATCGTCTTAACGTTCACCCAAATACATTAGTAGAGTGCCTACTTGAAAGTGAAGACGAGGAACCGAGACTTAAGAGATTCAAGCCGTCAGAACTACCAAATCGTTTTGAATGACTCCGCGAGTGTAGTGTTATAGCTATAAACAGCCAAATCAGTGAAGTGATAAGGAAATTGTTAATGGGCTATTCCAACAAGTTATGTATCCATATTATTAATTAAGTAATAATATCAAAACATTTACTAATTGTCCACTATTGACAGATTGTAAAGTAATTTATAATAAAAAAAAAAGTTCACAGTTGTAGAAATTAGCAGTAAAGACCAATGTTATTTAAGCTAAATTACAGGAAGTGTTTTGTTATTTTACAAGAACGTTAACATAATTTCATAATAGTATAAACCGCTTAAAGCCCTTGTCTGGTACTAATAAACGAACTTGCCTCGTGGTTACACTGTCACACAATATTATAACCCTAGCTGAAAATTCAACCAAATTAAAATTAAGCACTGACCTTGTAAAGTAACAAATTTCGGAATGAAACTGTTACTATAAGTACCAGTAAATATTGTGTTAATAGATTGTGGAAGACAAACAGTTTTTTTTTATTAGTAATAATCAAGTAGGAGTAACTTTTATTATATTTTTATATTATTTATCTCATCGAGTCTTGTCTAATTGGGTGGGTTTTGAGAATTTAAATTTATTTGGCAATGAATTTTGTTAAACAGGTGATAACAGCGGCCAATTTAAAGCGATGTACAAATAAACAAATTTAAAACATTTTATTAATTGCGTGCATTACATAATGCGTGAATTTATTACTATATTAGTTAATTGTAGCATTACGTTACATTTCGGCATACTTCAACATGCCTCTGGTATGTAATCAGAGTTGCTCTTCGCTTTTCGAACAAAAATAAAACTATTAATTTATTTAATGAGTACAAAACAGTACAACGTTGTTGAACAGTTAGATTGAGACTACAACCGCTTCCATTACCACACTTGGCATTTTTTCTGTGGATTCATTGGTGAACCCTCAGGGCAGTTAAAATCCCTAGCAAAGTACTTCGAATTGCTAAATGATCCCAAAACCCTGTAATATGATGGCGAATGGGTGTCGGTCATAATATGTTGTCTTAAATACTCCTTCCTTTGCTTTGAGCACCACAAGTTTGCCGAAGAGATCCAGAACATTTGCTTTGGAGTGTAATTCAATCCCGGAAGTTGGGGTTCTTCTCCATTACGCTCAACCCAGGCATTATATGCCAAATATGCTTCTTTTAATCCTCCGTTGTCAGCAATATTTTCTCCTTGAGTGTTTATGCCGTTTAACTAAATAAATAAATCGGTCTTAATTTTACATATAAAGTTCTTAGAGGTAACTTACAAATAAACCCAGTTCTGGTGAGCTGTAATTACCATACTGGTCAATAATACATTGGGCTTTTTTTATAAACGATTGCTTGGTGTTTTCTGCCCACCATTCTGATAATTCTCCATCCTTATTATATTGTCTGCCGATATCATCAAACCCATGAGTGATCTCGTGTCCGATTACATAACCCATCGCTCCGTAGTTCATGTAATTGGGCCGATCGTTGTCAAAGAAAGCTCCTTGTAATATGCCAGCCGGAAGTTCTGTTACATACCATGATAAATCTCTTTTTGTAAATATTTACTTTTAACTTACGAATACTGTTTTCTGCATTAGAGTAGTATGCGTTGACCTTAGTGGCTCCACTGTGTTTAATCCAGTCTGTTTTATTGACAACTTCACGAAGGCGTTTGAATGACTTATTGTCCATGAATTTACGGATGTTTAATGCGAACTCGAGGTAGTTATCCGCTGTCTCTAACTAAAAGTGGTAAGTTTACATTTTGACACACGATCGAAGTGGAACACACAAGATTAAATAACAATACTATAAAATAATAAAATTACTCACCCTTGATGTTACTACGCAAAAAGTGTAGAAGCCGAAGAGGAAACTACAAAGGGGATCCGGAAAAGAACAATATATAAGATAGAAAAATCAAAAATGGAAAAAGATCAGGAAGAAGAGAGGAAACTAGGAGCAAGTTCCAGACACGGATTTAAATAGAAGAAGAAGAAACAAAGAAAGAGAAAAAAAGGCAAACAAGAGGTGGTATAAACTAAAGAGGAACAATTATGTGAAGAGAATGGCGCAGAAGACAGAATTTGCAAGAGCCAAAAAGAAGGAGGTTGAAAAGTAAATTAAAAAGGAGATGCTAGTTGCGACAAAAAAAGACGAAGAAACGAAAAAATGTAAGAACAGTATTAGGACAAGAAATTAGAATTGAAGAAGATAAATATTTTTGACAAAAGGTAAGAGAGTGTTAAGAGGCTACAAAGGAGGAGACCTCAAAGAAGCAAGAAAAATTATGTAAACGTGGGCAAAACAGTAACGTAAAAAAGTAAAGATTGTGACAAACAGAAATGGAAAGAGGAAGAAAATGAGATGAAGTAACCTATGAAAGGTAGAGTATCTGAACTGGTAGATCGATTTGTTACATATCATGCTTGCTAACCTAATAAAAGGACAACTCACACAAAAGTATGACGAAGAGTCGTGTGAAGAGGAGGACGAAATAGGCAGCTAAATGACAGTGATATAAAAAACTCAATAAGGAGAAAAACGAAGACATTTTGTATTTGAAACGGGAAGGGTATTGCGAAGAGGATGATTAGAAGAAAGAAAATGTGGAGGGCCGAGTAAACAACGCAGTGAAGAGGAAAAAGTGGATTTCGTCCAAAAGGACGGGAGTTATTACGAGGAAGATTACAAGGAATTATAAGAGATAACTTGATTGCAAAAAGGAGGAGCTGGGAAGGACAAGCAAAAGAAGAAAATTAAGAAATAGGACGATATATACGCAAAGAAACATAATTTTTAATGCTAAAGAGCAAGTCGACATGAACCAATATCTACCTGGTTGTAGTATTCTACCAGTTTTTTATCATCCAACAATTCGTTTGGGTACGCTATATGCGCGCCCATATCGTTAGCTTTTTCCAAAGCATGGGTTCTCGTAGTTTCATCCATCCAATCCACTTGTTTCAGAAAATCTATGAATGTGTTTTGAAGATCTGATACCAATGTTCTGGCGGTTTTTTTGGCTTCATCATTAAAGTATTTGCGTACATATAAAGCTGACGCCGCTATTTTCATTCTGCAAGAATTTCGATTGAAGATCTAACATTTACATTACCGATGCTTGCGTATGTAATCATCGGTAATGTAATACATATATAAACAATACATACGCGCTGGAAGCTGTGTTTACACATTCCTTCCATCTAGATTTCATTGCTTTAGTTCCATCTGTAACTTCCTTGTATCTCATCTGGCGATCTCGGAGTTCTTTGGTCAAGCAAGAAACTGTACTACTTGCAATATAAGTCATGGCGTAATTGGCCTGCACGCTAATAAAAGTGTCGTTAACAAAAATTTTATGAAATAGAAAAGTTTTACCGTTTTCCAGTCTTCTTTAAAAGTTCTTCCAAGTCGCTTATAAACTTTGGCACGGCCACATCCACCATTTCGTTTGGAGTGACTTCAATTCCAGGAGTGGCTATTATGGAGTTAATGTATTCTAACCAAGGAATGCTAGGGAACCTATTTTGGAGTTCTGACACAGTCATTGGATTATAAAGAGCTGTAAGATTGCGTCGCTGTTCCTTTGGAAGAGTGATCTGTTAAAAGAATTTACTTAAGCAACCTGTGTGAGTATAAAGTATAATATATTTTACGATAGCAAGCTGCATTTCAAATTCGATGGAATCTGCTATATCTTTAGCGGCTGTATCCCTATCAGCGCCAAAAATAACTGCTATATCTACAAGATAATCATAATAAGCCGCTACCATATCATTATCGAACCCTTCTATAAGGTATTCCCTATCCAATCCAAGCATGGCTTGGTCAAACTGAGAAAAATGGAAAATTTAAAAATAAATAAAATTATTCTCAATAAGTTCTTACATTCATTACACGTCGCGAAGTATTTTTGGTGTCAAGTCCAACGTACATCGAAAGAAAACTGTACGTAGGTAACCCCAATTGCCTAAAACTATACATTGCCTCTTGCCAATCGAACTCATCTTCATTCCATTGTGCTCCTTCTAATACTGGCCATCCTCCCAATTTATTAAAAAGATTTTTGGCTGTTTTCAGTCCTTCCTCTTCGATGGCAGTTGTATTTAAGCACACGTTGTAAAGTTTCTTAAGCAAAAGAAACGGCTTGGGTTCCTTAGGGTGTTCTGGTTCTTCTAAAATGGCCTTTAGCTGCTCTTCCACCTGGTCGCTAATAATGTTAAAAGAAATCACGACGGATTTGTCATCAGGAATGTTCGTCCGTTTCACAAAGCCCCCGCAGGCAAATTTGTAAAAATCGTTGCATGGTTCAACCGATGGGTCCATGTTCTTTAGTACGCTTGAAGCAGCATGGATACAACCTGGACTTGTACACAATGGATTGAGTTTTTCTGTTGAACAACTAAAAATGTATGTAACTAATAATAATACGGCACTGTTAAGTGAAAAAACTTACTCAGTTTCAACTTCATTGCTGTTTTGGGATCCAGAAAACCCAGCTGTAATTTGATGCGTAACGACAACAATTATTGCCCACACGAGTTTGACCTGCATTTTCCACCTGTAATAAGACCATGATACAAAAAATATAGAGTTCGTCCACAATATAAAGGTAAGTGACAGTTGGTGACTTTTTTTGATGCGGTGACACATGTTAGCCAACTTAGCACAGTCATTTTTTAAATTAATATTTATTTACTTTTCTTAATTGTTTTGCTAAACTTAATCACCAATACCAAACAGTCATATTTGATTTTGACTTTTGTACAGGAAACATGTTAGAAAGAGAATATATCTTACCTTCTAACACTGAGCAAAATTTGCATTAATTTGTTGCATGAATAATTGAAATAACAAAGCGAAGTTTAATTTATAAATTCTTCATTTTTTAAAATACGTAAAATATGTTACAGGAAACGTATAGTTTCGTACTGTCTTTGGTTTACACTACGCTTGTTTGCCTAAGATCATAAACCTTAAAGGTTAATGGTTATCAGTTCGGATATTCCTAAGTACTACAGAAATAATCACTTAAAGATTGGGTATGCTGTAAACTGAATTAATAGATTCAGATAAAGTTTTAAAAACATTTTAATAATAAACTGTTTACGTAATGAATTGTGAACAATCGAATATTAAAAAGGGAAAGAACCTCTTTTATTGAATATTTTTTGGTATCAATTTTGATATAATTCGTAATCTAAGGTTTTTTAAATCACAAGATCCAGCTTGTACATATTTAAAATGTAAGGATTTCTAAAATTTTTGGATAATCTTAGCTACTCATAGTACATATAGTGAAAATTACTGACTAATTTCTGATTTTGTGTTGTTCTAAGAAATAAGCTTTCCCCTGCAGAAAATACAGGAAAGAAAATTTCAGCAGCAAATCAGATTAACACATATCCAGAAAAAATCTATTAAAGCGAACTGTCCGTTTAATACTTAAAAATGAGATACAGAGTGTCCCACTAACACTAAATAGTCCGCCCTGAATAACTTTATGGTCTTATTTGAAAAAATCGGCGACACAGATCAACAATGGTTTTTTTTGTTAAGAGAATCGTGGAGTTACCAAAGGCAACTTCATGGTTCCCACCCCACCCAGCTTATTCCGACTCAGCATATTTCGGGCTATTCACAGGTCTAACATGCCCCGCCCTTGAAAAACCCCATGCCACAGGACTGGTAGTAAAAGAATCTAGGGGGCTAAAGTAGGGTAAATGACATACATGGTAAAAAATTAGAGGGATCAAACTTGGTAAGAATTAGGTATGATGCATCCGCTTTTCACCCTTTGAATTATTTCCTTTAATGAAATTAAACCTATTGTTACACCTTGAACGCAAGTCTTAATTTTCTTCGTAAATACAGGAAAATTGAAAAACTAGCAGTGTTATTATCCTTATTGAAACACGGCACAAATCAGAATTAAATGGACAGTTGGATTATTATGTTCATAAGAGGTGTTGAAATTGACCCTCTTTATCTTTTATACACAAATTAATATGAAGTATGAGAGTTTGCCTCACCCGAAGCAATACTCCCAGATCTAGACAAACATTTGGCACAGTTTGAGGAATGCATGGTTATACATGCACCGTAGCGTGGTGGGAGCACAATTGGCAGAGTGTTTGCTTTCTGGGTAAAACGTCGATTATGGCATGTGTTCGATCTCCCAGAATTACCACGGCAGCATATAAAAGTCTTGCCCTGCAACCCACCATATACAATTTCTCTGTTCGGATGGCAATCTTGGGGCCTTAATACCAAAACCCGTCTAGGGAATTTCTGTGGTACGAATTGTTAAACTGCAGGTCCCCAGTGCTTCTACCATAACGTTGTGCACAAGCACGTGGCAGAGTACATACGTGAAAGGCTATTAACGATGAAGATGTCAAGAAATATTTCTTGTAGAGTTTTTTTGACAGTTGCATAATTTCAGACTACAAATCCCTGACAATAAAAATCGAATGATCTCACTGGGTTGTTGATTGCAGTTAAGACCATGGCATATCCCTCGTTCAGGTAAGTTCCGATTCAAATAATTACGCATATTTAAAGCAAAATGTGATTTATCGTTCTACTTACACCACATGCTTTTTCTATTGGCTAATGATACAGCATCCATTACATGGGGAAGTGTATTTCTTAAAATTTTGTTATTGGTTACTATTCAGATGCCGCGCTAGTTCAACTGGGCCTATAAGATGGATATGTCATCCCCAACCTTGTTTTAAAGTTGGTTTGAAAAATAGTTTGCTATTATTTATTGCATGTGGATTTTCGTCACACTGTTAATCTAAGCCGTAAGGATTTGTTACACCATTAACCCTGACCTCCCTAACAACCTCATTTCCCTGGTGGAAGAATAATCAGGTGAGCACGTACTCCACTAATCCAAATTTCTAATTTCAGATAACCCGCAACATCAGAACCAGAAGCAATAAAAACGGAACCCACCACACCAGGAACACGTCAAGCAACCATCCGGCAACAATTCACCAGGATAACTTCTACTCCACAAGAAAAACGAAGATTCAGGGCTGAAGAGGCCAAAAGTCTAGCAGGGAAGTTCAAAGTTGAAGTTATACCATTAACCAGTAATACTCGTGCATAACCAAGCAGTTTATCAAAAATTGTTATTTTCAGTATACTTATTTCCAAGCCATTTACAGCCATGTAACCGAGAGTCTGGATATTAAGGTAAAATTTCATGCATGAAATGATTATAATTGCTGCTCTGTGAACTTCTCTGAAAACTATGTTATTTTTTTTGGATTTTTTAGAATTAACACAGACCGTGGGCTACTATGGTTCTGGGGTGTAGTAAAAATTGTCTTTTTCTCTAGAACGACGTTCGGTTGCTCCAAAAATTCTTGGATAAAAACGAAAAATAATGTGTTCATTTCCTACGATGAGGTGGGTTACTATGGGAGTTAGTTGGGTTTCGCACCGAAATATTAAGTCCTTCTTCAGCAAACTTGGTGGAAGAATCTGGGTACGATTACGAATTACAGTGTACTATCTAAGTGCTGCTAACGAGTTCCTGTGGGATTCCCCATAAACTAAATACATCAAACTGTATTTGCTGTAAACAATTTTACACTAAATAGTTTGCAATAGTTCTGCACTATTTGGACATAACATGTAAACTGATTAGTTTTTGTATGACATGACATGGTTATAAAATTTTATGACAATTGCAGGTATTTAAATATTCTTAACAAATATTTATACTTAAGAACAAAACTGAAGATACTTAGAATGCCTATTTTGACACACATTTTCAAAAGGGAAATACTCAGGTGGCGTGATTGCTCTATAACTTATTACCCAGTTCGTACGAGGCTTGTTCAACTGTAACCCATCTTTGATCAACTTAGCCTTGAAAACAAATGCAAAAATTCAAATGACGTTTGTTAATGTTAGAAGTGTTTGTAAGAAACACATTAATAAGTTTCTGGCCTTTGAATTTGTTTCTGATTTTTATAACTTCGATCTTGAAAATCCGCCCAAGTTTGATCAGCGGGCGGTCCTACAATTTTTATGCGCTGAGAATGTGCAGCCATTGCAGATTCATACGCGAATGCAAGCAGTGTATGGAAATGCATGTATTGCGTACCCAACTGCGAAGGAATGGTGCCGAAAACCTTAGATAGGACTATAGATGAGCCGTGACCAGGTGCACGGTGTACTGCATTAACAGAAAACAATATGGCACGTGTGGAAGGCCTTATTAGAGAATTTAAATTAGAGAAATTTCGGAAATTTTTGGTGCGAGTGTAGGATCTGTCCATAGTATTCTTCGTAATCTGGGCTACAGCAAAGTTTGTTCGCAATGGATTCCTCTGTCCATAGTATTCTTCGTAATCTGGGCTACAGCAAAGTTTGTTCGCAATGGATTCCTCGTCTCTTGTCTAATGAACACCTCACAGACTATAGGCAAAATGGTGATGACTTTCTTCTGTCAATAGTTGCTGGTGACTAAACTTGATACCATTACTACGAGCCATCCAGTAAGTTATCGTCGATGCAGTAGAAACATTCAAGTTCACCACCATCGAAGAAGTTTAAAGCACAACCTATTGCAAGCAAAGTGATGTTAACTTTTTTTTTCAACCATGAAGGACCGTTGGTGATAGAGTTTAAGGAACCTGGAATAAATGTCAATGCAAATCTGGACAATGAAACTTTGAACAAGCTTCATCAAGCAATAAGACGGAAACCTCCAGGAAAACTTAAGCGTGGGGTCGTTTTGTTGCACAATAATGCTAGGCCTCATGTTGCTAACGTGGTAAAAGAAAATCTTCAACGAAGGAAATGGAGGGTTTTCGAGCATCCACCCTATAGACCGGATCTATCGTCTTACGATTTCCATATTTTTGAGCCGCTGAAAAACGTGTTAAAAGTCGGCATTTTGAATCTGACGCAGAAGTACAGATAGCTGTGGAAGAATTCTTCAATCAGCAGTAACAAGAATTCTATGGGCGGGGTACGGCGGTTAGTAAAACATTGGGTTGGGTGAATTAACTGTGACGGTAATTATTTGTAATTAAATTGTTCAATAAATTCGTTATAAAGCAACGATTGGTTGCAATTGAACGCACCTAGTAATTTACCTTCTATAGAAAAACCCAGATTACGAACAATACTATGTACAGATCCTATACTTGCACCAACAATTTCTGAAATTTCTCTAATTGAAATTCGACGATTTTCTCTAATTAGACCTTCCACACATGCCATATTGTTTTGTGGGGAAAAATAGGTAGAGAAATAATCTTCGCCAAATATAAATGTGTATTTAGATCAAGGAAGACGTCTTCCATTTGCTGGTACTGCAGCCATATTAATAAAAATCACATCACTAGTCAAAATTAAAATTTTAAATGTTAATGTTCTATTATTTTAACTAAGTGTATAATTTTTTGTTGTTTTTGTTATCTCGCTTCATATGTATTATAATATGTGCCCAGTAATATATATATATTAATGTATTTTCTGAAGAAGCCCAATTTCCTGTGGCGAAAAGTAAAAAACATGTTAAAATTGTGACACTAACTTCTACTTCCAGTTGAAGTTGATCTAAATACACATTTATATTTGGCGAAGATTATTTATCTACCTATTTTTCCCTTAATATGTAAAATACGCCAAAAAAACAGACATATTTGCTATATTGTTTTGTTTTAATGCAGTACACCGTGCACTTGGTCGCGGATCATTCATAGTCCCCTATTTTCCATTCTAAAATTTTCGGTACCATTCCTTTACAGTTGGGTACGCAATACATACATTTCCATACACTGCTTGCATTCGCGTATAAATCTGCTATGGCTGCACACCCTCAGCGCATAAAAATTGAAGGACTGCACGCTGATCAAACTTGGACGGATTTTCAACAACAAACGCCATTTCAAAATCGAAGTTTTAAAAGTCAGAATCAAGTTCAAACGCTAGAAACTTATTAATGTGTTGCCTACAAACACTACTAACATTAATAAACGTCATTTGAATGATTGCATTTGTTTTCAAGGCTAAGTTGATCAAAGATGGGTTTCAGTTGAACAAGCCTCGTATATAATTAGGAAATCTTGAAACATGTATGTTTTATGTAGCGTTAAGGTTAATGGTTGATAAACCAAAATCTTCTTAACATTATGTAAAATGTATTTTGTATTAATATACATAGTATATCAAACCGATGATCAGAACTAATAGCTAATATGATAGTGTTAACAGAAAATTAAGGAAATTTTTTTGTCAGGCTTTGGAGTGGCTGGAATTATTAAAAAAAATTCATACCCTAAGTAACACATTTATTAAAGCTAACCTTGCGTTTAAAGGTAAGGCAACCAAACTTATTTCATTAGCTAAAATATTAATTAAGTTATTTGTAGAAAATTACCAAGGTTTGATATAGAACTTATAACTTAATACATACTATTTACACCTGGGAATGCAGACATCTCTAGGCAGAACGTTTGTGCGTTACTTGCTAACCTATGCATCACTGAGTAAAATAATCGTGGTTGTCAAATGTAATTTTAATATTGATGGCATATTGTTAAAATGTAAAAAATTCTATATTTTGGTCGAGTCATTTAACATGAGGCTTTGTTCGCAACTACAACATACCAAAGCAAAAAACAAAACAAATTATGAATGTATTGACATGGTAATAACAGATTGTGGAATTTTAAACAAATGTAAATGTCAACGTAAGCACTAAAAATCATAAAATAGTCGCTAGTAGAATATAAAAATAGGGTAGAAAAACTATTTACAAGCAAAAATAATACAGAGGATATATCTTATGCGGACCAACAATTATATTAAACCTTGTGTTGATTGCATGGTACCCAATGAGATCACACGTAAGGACCCTGAGTTATGTTATGAAGATAATTGAACGAATAGGGCCATACAGAGTATATTTAAAACGCTTGCTCAATAATTTGGAAACTTCGTACCATGTGGATTATGAATGGATTGTACCTTGTAAATTAAGTGTTTGCGGATTTTTTATCGTTTTGGTGTTCTGAACCTATGCTGCGAGTTGCATCCACATAGTACGAAGTTTCCAAATATTAGTGTTTACTTGATTTTTCATAAAAATTGAATTATCTCGAAAAGGGTTGGCTTTATCGATTTTTAATAAGAGTATCCTTTTCAGGTATTTTTCCCTACGGAGTGAGATTATTGATCTAAATTAAGAAAAACATAAAAACATAATAAACAGTACCTGATTCTCCCACTTGAGACGCCTCTGGTGCACTATAGAAACGAAGCGGGGTTCTAGTCTGCAATATTGATGAGTAACGTATGCACATACAATTTTAAAACATTGGTTCAACTATTTCTATAATTATATGCAGAAAAATAGTCGGATAAGTCTCACTTTAGAATGTTGTACCTCCGTAACGAAGCATTTTCGGACTCCTGTTTATGTGAACTTCTTTTCTTGTTTCGGTATGGAGAACTCACTAGGCAAGCATTCTAGTTACAGCCTGTATTTTAAATCGACTACTGCCATTATCAGTTATTAGTTCTCAGAGGTGCAATGTTTCATTTTCATATGATATCTCAGAACAGTGATATCTTCTGTTTCCAGAAAGTTTGTGGCAACTCTGAAGGTATGTGGAGGGGCATTATCATGCATGAAAATGAAAATATTTCCCATTGCACCTCTCCACAGCCTAACTATGGGTTCTAGCACCAAATCGACATACCGGCGACCCGTTAAACTTTGCTGTAAGGGATCCAAAGGAGTTTTTTCTCTCATTATAATACCTCCCCAAAACATTACAGTTCCTCCTTTCTATCTTGGAACAGATCTGGCAGTTTGCAGTGTAGCTTGTCTGCCTCGACCTCTTAAAACCCGAATTCGACGATCATCTGATCTCAGACCAATTCCGGTTTCACCTAAAAAAATGATATTTTGCCAATCTTCAATTGTCCAGTTCTGGTGTTCCAGACACCATTTTAGCCGATCAATTTTGTTCCGCCTGGATAACTCGGGAACCCTTAACTGTCTCCTGCTAAATAAATTTCGGGCACGAAGTCTCTTTCGTATTGTTTCAACTGAAATACCAACACCTGCAAAAGTTACCTTTGGAGCTTCCGATGAGAAGAGGTTGGATTTCTTCTAGCTATTTGAATTAAAAACCGGTCTTGTCGATCACTAGTTACTTTGCGATGACTTTGTCTAGACCTGTTCTTGAGCGTTGCCAATTCTAAAAATCTTGCATAGGTTTTTGAAACAACGGCCTGCGAGACGCCCACCGTTGCTGTCTGTTGCACCTTTGTGACATTCCCTGCTCAACAAGAGCAACAATTCTGCCCTCTGAACATCTGACAAACCTACGTAGGGCATATTACCTTCTTTGAACACAATGTTAAATTTACTCTGACACTTCGATTTTACAACTGGACACAAATAACAACATTTTTCAATATGCACGTGATCAACTTTTATCAATTAGTTATTTTATTTCCAACAAAAACCTTTATCTCTTATCTGCATAACAAGTTTTCATAAATTACTTATTATTAGTAAGAAATATCATATAGTTTTGGTTGGGTGTATATGATTTTTATTATTACCTTATTGCTGGACGTCGCTGCATTCCATTGAGCGCAGTATACGAGTCCACAGAACATTATTTACGCCCGAACTTTATGATGAGTATAGGTACTCGAAATTGCTAATAAGCGAACTGGGCAGAAAGCCAGTGGTATGGAATACTTCTTATGAACATTGAACATTACAGAGATAAAATTAAAAAAAAACCCCTTGGATTGAAGTAACTTCGGCTTTATTTCAAACTTATACTGCAAAACTAGAAACACAGCAAAAAGTACCTAATTCGACCTTGTACATGCTGGAATGTACGGTACCGTATTGCCAATTGTAATTGCCTATGTCAATACAGGGGTAAAAGAAAAAAATGTCTTAACAGAATACAATTGGTAGCCCGCTTTTAAAAACGGAACAATACAAACTTGTGACGTACATAATGGTGTCGAGTGTTGGCCGTGCTTCTTCTTCCCGCCGCCGCGCCGGCTATTCATTATCAGATGGATATACAGGGTTGCTCATTAGTGCGTTAAAGTCCAGTATTGGCATTATTAAAAATTATATTGAAGTTTTCTTTTTTATAAAGTGATGTAGTGCCAAAATGCTCACATTCTAAAAATATTCTTAAATGTGCAGGGCGAGTCACTACAGCGGAGCGTCTTCAAGGTCTTATTATTTAATTATAACACCTTGTATATTGGTATTCTTAAATTCAACGTAAAATAATCTTTCCAATGATCTCCTATTTTTTTATTTTGGATAAGGGGTTGCCAAGTGTGAAAAAAAATGTGAATGGTTGTTCGGCACAAGGTTTAACAATTTAATTCGTGGTCTGAGTTTTATGATTAATTAAAAAATATATTTCAAAGTTATGTAGCCAACTGATGTACTAAAACAACAGAAACCCCAAATATTAATTTTATTATACATGTAGTTTTTTACACTAGCGCAAATTTAGTTTATTTCAAAGAGTATTTTCTCAATGTTTTCAAATAGAACATTCTGTATTTTGTGGTATTTTTTAATTGGCACGTTAATTTTCCACAATTTTTATGAATATCGTCCTATACCTAAAATCGATATTTTCACTTTGTCATTACAATCCCTTGTATACTTAAACTTTTTATTTCTATCTAATGTAGTAGTCATCATTTTGACTTAAAGTGACAACATTTATTATTAATAACGTTGACAGAAAAATGATTTTGTTTAATTAAATATTTATTTATAATAAATGTGAATGTGATCTCCGCTCTGTTCCATACATATTTTAGGTCTTTTCAAAACGACATATTTACTGCTTGCAACGACTCAACGACAATTGTACCAAAAACATCAATTATGCGTTGCTTCATATTTTCTGAAGCAGATGCACGTATATGATACGCAATGCGGTTTATATAAGCCATTAGAAAAAATATTTTTATCAGCTCTGATGATCTAGGTGGCCAATTGATGGAGCCGCAGCGACCTATACACTTGTTAACGAATGCTTGATTCAAAATTTGTCGAATCACTTGTACGAAATGTGCACTACAGAGCTGAAACTACATACTTTTCATTAGATTTGCAGGTACACTTTGCAGGAGTTGAGGCAAATTATTTTGTAGGAAATACAAATATTGTACACCATTCAGATTTATTAAAAAACATGAATTCTAATAACAGCATTGTACAGGTTATCTTCCCAAAAATTTGCAGTCCATTTTCGTTGTCCATCAACTTACAGTTCTTAGGTTTTCTATTGCATAATGATGAGTATTATGTGGAAGGTCGAATCGTCAGTGACCAATAGTTTTTGGAAAAGTTAGGAGTTCGTCTTTCTATTACCACATTACTATTCACTTTATGCCAGAAACAGGACTACTAGATTACATAGTAGTAAGAGTTTAATAATTCAAGGGTTTGTAACTAAAAATAACAATTTTAGGTATAGGATAATATATATGCAAATTGTGGAGAATTAATGTATCAATTCAAAAATATAATAATATACAGAGTCTTCCATTTGAAAAAAAAATAAAAATGCTCTTAGAAATATATTAAATTTACGCTGATGTAAATAACACAATGTATAATTAATGTAATATTTGGCGGCTGCGTCGTTTTAGTACATTAATTGGCTACATAACTTTGAAATATGTAGTCTTAATTAATCAAAATAGTCACGCAACGAATTAGTATGTTAAATCTTGTGTCGACCAAAATTTTCACATTTTTTAGATAACTCGGCAACAACTTATCCAAAATAAAAAAAAAACCGAAGATACAAAAATAATACTTTGAAGATACTACGCTTTTGTGAGTCACTCTATATATTATAAATATTTTTATAATAGGTGCTTTTTGGTACTGCATAACTTAAAGAAAAGAATAACCTCCAAATAATTTTATTAATGCAACTATTGGACTTTGACGCACTAATAAGCATCCCTGTATAAAATACAGACTGCAGTGGGAAATCATTTTATGTTCATTTTGGTTTCTTTTTTCGTTGTAGATTGTTTACGAAAAATAAACTGTAGTTTTTCTTTGTTACCTGGATATTTTAACCGAAACTGAGTTCTGTTTCCAAATCTTTTAGTGGAACGGTAAGCCGAAAAGTTCCAATTTACTGTCACCTCTGCAGATTTAAAGAAATTTGCCAATGCATCGCGAATATGATTAACAGATTCGTAGATGTTAATAATAACGCTGATAGCAAAATCTAATCTTCAAATCCTGTAACTGTTAATATTTCATCAAAATTGAATCCATCATGTGTGCGAACAAAGTTGTGCAGACTACAACAAACTTTAATAATAATAATTATTAATAGCAAATCTTATATCTATATCGATTGGTTTATGAAGTACACGCCATTTACTGGACAGAATTCCGAATGGGTATTGTGTGGCTTGTTCAACTAAAACCCATCTTTGATCAACTTAGCCTTGAAAACAAATGCAATAATTCAAATGATGTTTATTAATGTCAGTAGTGTTTGTAAGCAAGACATTAATAGTTTCTGGCGTTTGAATTTGAATCTTACTTTTAAAATTTCGATTTAAAAGTGTGGATTGTTGTTGAAAATTCGTCCAAGTTTGATCGGTGTGCGGTCCTACAATTTTTATGCGCTGAGGGTGTGCAACCATTGCAGATTTATACGCGAATGGTAGCAGTATATGGACAATGCATGTATTGCACACCCAACTTTGAAGGAATAGTGCCGAAAATTTAAGAACAGAAACGAGAGGACTATGGATGAGCTGCGACCAGGTGCACGGTGTACTGCATTAACAGAATACAATATGGCATGTGTGGAAGGCCTTATTAGAGAAAATCGTTTAATTTCAATTAGAGAAATTTCAGTTGGTGCGAGTGTACTATCTGTCCATAGTAGTGTTCGTAATCTGGGTTACAGAAAAGTTTGTTCGCAATGGATTCCTCGTCTCTTGTCCAATGAACAAAAATGCTTGGGAATGGGCTTATCTTATACAATAAAACTTTGAACAGGCTTCATCAAGCAATAAGAGGGAAATGTCCAGGAAAACTTACGCTGCACGACAATGCTAGGCCTCCTGTTGCTAATGTAGTAAAAGAAAATCTTCAACGAAAGAAATGGAAGTTTTTAGAGCATCCACTCTATAGCCCGGATCTATCGCCTTGCGACTTCCATATTATTGAACGCAGTAGGCGTTAAAATGTCGGCATTTTGAGTCTGACCTAGGAGTACAGATACCTGTTGAAGACTTCTTCAATCAGCAGTCACAAGAATTGTATGAGCCGTGTATACGTCGGTTAGTAAAACAATGGGATAGGTGCCTTAAATGTGACGGTAATTACTTGTAGTTAAATTGTTGAATACATTTTTTATAAAGCAAAGATTTGTACCAAATTTTTACCAGAATAAAGCTGGAGAATGATTCTAAATAGCTTACCTACATATTTCATCTTCAACGAACGCAAGATGTATGGGTACTGAAATACCCTGCTTAGGAAGCGCAAAAGTATTATTTTCAATGTTCTTTATTAAAGAAGAATTTCTGTAAATCGTAGGGACAGAGTCTGGTAGGTGTATGAGAAACAATTGGGTTTAAAAAAAGATGGAAATGCGACCTGCAAACAGCAGATTCCGGAAGATCAAGAAAATAATGGCAATGGGAACGATATTAATGGCGAAGATGATAATGATTGCCCAAAGCAATACCGACAAAATGAATCAGCAAACAACTCCAGCAACATCTAAACAACTCCTGGAAGCTAAAAGAGCACGAGCGAGTAATATCGCACAAGATCTGGGGAATTTCACGGAGGGGTATCATTCAAAAAGACCCTTCTCCAGATTATAAATACCTTGCTTCCTTTGTTTCATTGCTTTCTACTGTTTGAAACCTAAACATGGATGAGATATTCACATGTTAGACGCAGTCAGTGCAATTATTACAAAATTTAAGAAAGCAAATCTACAGAAATCTTCAATATTCTGAATTTGAAAGTGTTTATACTAGTAAAGAAGTTTCTAGGCCATCATCAACCGTGAGTTATTTTTCCAACTTCTCTCTTACTTATGGATCTCAATTTATGGATTCAAAGTGTACTACATTCACACCTTTATAAGTTTGCTGTAATTTTGAGTTTATTAATAATTAAACAATAATTTTTTTTGAAAGCGTTGTGTAGTTTACGTAGAACAGAGAAGAGAAGTTCCATTGCATGGTTTACGATTGCCAAAGATGTTCGTATGACAACCGGAACTGACGGTTTTACATACCCTACGAAGCACGACCGGTTGTATATGCCACTGTATTGGTCCACCCATCCAAGTACTTTTCCAGCGCAGATTGTGCTGGACTGAGAATATCGTTTGACCGGCGTCCGCAGTGCTCCACTATGCAACCGACTAAAGTAAAAGTAAACCCAAAAATACAGAAGTATTTAATAAAAGACAGCATAGGCTATACTAATCATTAAGCAAAAGATATTGCTTTACGTAAGGGGAATAACTGCTGGGAGGCCCGAAGGCAGTTGCGCATCCTGCTGTCACTTTAACCCTGTTTGACGTAGTTAGTGATGACCGACGGTTTTAGGAACTCTCCGAGGCACCTTGGGTAACAGCGTATGAGCAAAGATTTCGGACTCCCATCCAAGTGGCCCGCGTAGATCTATGCTTAACTTTGAATACTGTTTGTCCGCCACGCTGCTCCCTCCGAATAATTCGCATTGAACACCATACATTTGACCACTCAGTGTGGTTTCCTTTAGAACAGGCCAGATTTTCTTCTAGAATCTTTCATATAAGAACAACATGTAGTCTTAGGTGTCGTATATGAGCATTGGCCAATCCAGGCTACTCAACTTGTAAGTTACTAATCCCCAGTGCATGTTGACTATGCTGATTTTAAATCCGCCTAGTTAAAATGTTATTTAAAGAGAAGATTGTTTTATAAGTTGTTCTATAAACTTATTAGTGTTAATAAATTTCGGTATAACTTTGAACTAGGTTTTAATTAAAATGTTTGTTTAAACTACACAAATCAGTAATACGCTTTAAAAACTCACTATGTGAAAATATTGCTGAGAGGCTTATGACTAAGTGTGCAATATCATAGGGGCCCTTCTTTTGCAATGAGATATCTTGGAATAACTGTGGAGGTTATGTAATGAAGACTCATATTTAAAAACTCCGTTATTATGTTGACATAGTCAAATTTAAGCATCAAGAAATGCGAAAGACCTTTTAATTTAATTTATTTAACATTTAAAATATCAACAATACAAGTTTAATTACTTAATAGTTTTACAATTTTCAATTATTAGACTACTTACATTCGCTTTAAGATTATAAATTCTTTTTACCATACGTGGCATTTTTGTTCTGGATTCATGTTTGAACCCAATGGACAATTGAAATCTTTGGAAAATTCTTCAGAATTTCTAAGCGGTACTGTTACCCTATACTTGGCTGGGCAATGGTAGTTTGTTAAAACATGCTGTCTTAAATATTCGGTCCTTTGCTTCTGGCACCATAAGCCAGCTGTTGAAATCCAGAATAGTTGTTTTGGGGAATAGTTCAAGCCTGGAAGGCGAGGTTCTTCGCCGTTGTGTTGAACCCATGAGGTGTAAGCCAGATACGATTCTTTTAGTCCTCCATTATCAGCAACGTTTTCTCCTTGGGTGTTGACACCATTAAGCTGCAAACATCAATGGTTATAACAAGGAAACTGTTTTAAATGAATTATTTTACATTAAGGTTGATTTCTGGAACAGTTTGGTTGCTGTATTGGTCAATAATACATTGGACTTTATTTAAAAAAGCTTTGTTAGTTTCTGGTGCCCACCAATCTCGTAGATTGCCATCTTTGTCGAGTTGCTTTCCACCGTCATCAAAACCATGAGTAATTTCATGACCAATTGCGAATCCTATAGAACCGTAGTTTAGGTATTGCGGTCTTTCGGTGTCGAAAAATATTCCTTGTAAAATTCCAGCAGGGAGCTCTTAAAAAATAAATGCCACATTTAGAAAGGCCAAAGCAAAACCGTTGGTAAAGGATTCTGCCTATATTACTTACGTATGCTGTTTTCAAACACGTTGTAGTATGCATCTACGTTACAAACGAAGCTATTCTCAGTCCAATCGATTTTGCTAACCAATTCTGGAAGTTTTTTGAAACTGGTGTCATCAGAAAATTTTTTGATGTTATAGTTGAACTCCAAGAAGGTATCGCCTGGCTCTAGCTGCAACAGTTGTACACAGAGTGAATTCAATACAGTAAACTACGAGGAATGTTCAATAGAATCACGTTTGTATCGCGTAGGCAAGTTGATCACGATGGTAATTATATGCGGTTGTTGAGAGTGATTATTGACGTATTAGGGAGGTGAATTTTCTGTGCTGTTACTTCTTTGAGTGCATTTGTATGGAGTTCAGAAATGGTGTGCTGGTAGGCAATGTTTAGCTGTCTGTGGATGTCTATAGTTATTTTTACACGGTAGTGGCTAAGTGGTACAGAAAATTTCGACAAAGAAGAGAGTCGAACTAAAGATTTGGATCATCCAGAACATGTTCGTGTTCCAACTTCAGATGAAAACATGAGACGTCTGGAAACTGCTTGACGTGCAAATAGACGCATTAAAGTCAGAAAACTTTCTGAAATGATGAGCATCAGTGTAGGAAGTATTCATTCCATTATTCATACTCTTGGTTGTCACAAAGTTGCTCCTCAGTGGATTCCGCGGCTGCTTACTGGCTATCAAAAGAATTTTCGTTCAGTATTGTCACTACAGCATTTCATATGCTACCAAGAAGAAGGCAATACCTTTTTACGTCGGATCGTTGCCAGTGACGACTTTTGGTGCTATTACTCTGAACCGGAATCGAAGCGTCAGAGCCTTCAGTGGAAGGATGCAGAAAAAAGTCGTTTTAAATATCAGCGGGAAAAGTAATGTTAAAAGTATTTTTTGAATAGCAAGGATTTTAGACAGAGGTTTTAATACTTATTATTAGTTTAGAGAGATCAATGCTGAATGATATGCTGACACAGCATCAAAATTGAACGTCCCGGTGAAAACACAAACTGTGTCATTCCTTTGCATGATAATGCTCGCTCCCATGTAGCCAGAGTGTGCTGGAAAATGTTAGAACACTTGCCTTACAGTCTCGATTTATGCCCATGTATTTTGTCTTTGGCCCATTAAAACAATCGTAAAAGGTACAGCGATTCAGTTCGGATGGTGAAGTGCTGACTGACGCTAGAATTTTACCAGAATCTACAGATTAGTACGACAGTGGGACTTATGCCTTAATGTTAATGGAGATTTTTGTTTGATTTGAGTTAATAAAAATTTTGTTGCAGCCTCCAAACGTGTTTCTGTTGAACAATCCTCGTACATTGATTGTGCTACCGTAAATAATAATAAATGTAGAAAAAGTTAGGCAATACAGATTTCCTAATACTTATTTAGCTCTAAACAGCAAACTATAATTTAGACGATTCCGATTAAACATATTACGTTATTTTTGAAAGAAAACCATTGAAATCAGTATAAAAAGTAAGCTTTAAATGAGACTTTTGCCACTACAAACGATTGAAGTAATTGAATAAACGGTTGAAATGTTGAATCATTCAATTACATACCGGTGCTTCTAATCTGGAGAATAAGCCTGCCACTTAGTTTGAAATATATCATTAATAGCAGTGATATTATTCAAAATTATTCTTATACCTTTGCAAAATATTCTTCTAATTTCTTGTCGTCGCGTAATTCTGGAGAATAAGCTATACGCGCATGCATACGCGCAGCCTTTTCAAGCGCCTCATTTTTGGTGTTTTCATCCATCCAATCTACTTTTCGTAACATGTCCGCAAATACAAGCTTAAGGTTGTTTACTAATTCTTCAGCCTTCTTTTTAATATCATCGTTGACATAGTAGCGGACGTAAAGGGCGTCCGCTGCCAACTGCAGCCTGGAAATTACAAAATTAATCAAACTTGACTGTGAGAAAAAAACCAAGTTTACTTAGTAGCAGATAATATTGTACACATCTTCCATCGGGGTTGCATCGCCTGTGTTCCATAATGAATAGCATCAAATTTTAGTTTTCGATTTCTAAGTTCTTCAGTTAAGTAAGTTACTGAACTTGTTACCACTTGATTCAGGAGGTAATTAGCCTGTACCCTAAAAATGTTCTATAACATGACTGCGTGGTAAATAATAACGGTTGGATTACCGTTTTGGGGTCTCCTTTAGTAGCACTTCCAATTTGGATATATATTTTGGCACACCTACATCGACCATGTCGTTTGGCTGTGCTGTGTACCCTGCAACAGCCATCAAATTGCTCAAATAATCTTGCCATGGAATAGCGGGAAACTTTTCTTGTAATTCCTTTACCGTCATTAGATTGGTCATCAGAGTTACGTTGCGTCTTTCCTCTTTAGGAAGCGTAATCTGTTAAACAGAGTTACTAACAGATTATGGCTAATTGTTAATGTGACTGCTTACCTCTGCAAGTTTTATTTCAAATTCCACAGCCTCTTCTATTTCTTTGGCAGCACTTACCTTATCAGCCCCGAAAATTACAGCTAGATCTACCAAGTAATCATGGTAGGCTTTGGTGACTGCATCATCAAAACCTTTAACCAGATATTCGCGTTCTAACCCAAGCGAAGCTTGGTCAATCTAAAACAGAATAAAGCTTATATAAAATTATTAAGCATTTGTTTCCTATACTGACGTTTATTATACGCCTCGAAGAATTCAGCGTATGATGTCCAACAAACACAAAGAGTAAATTGCTGGTGGACAATCCTGTTTTTCTTAAATCATATATGGTGTTCTTCCAGTCAAATTGGTCATCTTTCCATGTCGAACCTTCAAGAACTGGCCAACCGCCCAAATTTTTCAGTACATTCTTGATAGTTTGCAAACCAGCCTCTTCAATATGGGTTGTATTTAAGCAAGTCTTATAGAACCTTTTGGTTAGGGCAAACGGCCTTAATTCATTAGGTTCTATAGGCTTTTCTAAAATGTGTCTTAATTGCTCGATTACCCGGTCGCCTATGATGTTAAAGAAATTAAGGCTGGTTTTATCTTCTGGTATGACGCGCTCCTTCACAAATCCACCGCAAGCAAATTGATAAAAATCGTCACATGGGTTGACAGTTTCATCAAGGTTTTCTAAAATTGCTGCGGCGGCTCGGACACATCCTGAAGTGATGCATACTGGACCCTGTTTGCTCTCCACAATGCTAAAATTATGATTTGGATTATATGGTGGTGCTATTATAATATGGAGAAGCTTTCAGTGTATACAACTATAGTTGGCGTAGAGCTATTTAGTTAAACCTTCTTAGGATGGTATCTGAAGATACGCGCATTCAAGCAACTTATCGAAATGAGCCGGACTGGGTCAACATTTTAATCATTTTCAGTTGTAATTGTATTTACAGAATGCAAATCAATAAACAGTATCTGGTATTTTACAGTATTTTACATAAATGACTTTTAAGTGATATATAATATATTTATCCCTAAAACCTAAATTTTAGAAGCCCGTCCTGGAATTTTACTTGCAGTACATCTTTTAAATAGGTTTTACATAGGATTACTACTTACGCTTTTAAGACGGTTTAACCAAATTGGTCTACGCCAACTATAAGAAACACAACTTTTTTCAGAGTCACCAAAATGGCATATACGGTAAGTAATATTAATGTTTACCTTTGAATTACATAGTGTCGCTATGGAACCTGAAGTCTTATTTTGACAGAAAAATATATGAGTACAAAATTTTAAATATATGTGAAAGAAATGAAATCCAGTATTGTTATGTTTGAGGTCTTGCGTTTGTTGTAAATAGTTATATAGATTTCATGTATGTTCATGTATGTCTCAAACTTCTTTGTTCGTCGCACGAAACGTAATATTAAGCGACTTAGAGGGCTAGTGTAGTGAAATAGACCGGCTAGACCGAACCGGAAGTGGACATGGGAAAGTCCGGACAGTAATACTAGAAACGAAATAGACTTTATCATAGCGGAAAATAAAAGACTAATAAAAGACGTGTCGGTATTAAACAATTTTACAACCGAAAGCGACTACCGACTAGTAAGAGCTAAAGTAAAACTAAATGTTAAGGTAGGAAGATATAGTATTATAAAAGGAAAGAAAAATATGGAAAACGACATAAGGGATATTACCGAGAAAAAGAGCGCTTACTCAGAAAAGGTGGAGCAGTTACTACAAGATAAAGACCTGAAAGACATCTCAAGGGATGACGTAAATAAAAAATTTAAAAACCCAACGACCACCGCACTAAAAGAGACATAATGGACAACAGCAGTAGGAAAGTAATGAAAGCGAAACTATCAACAGGAAAAAGGGAAATCTTCTCTCTCTTCAATGAAAGTAACGTGATCACCAATAATAGGCTATCCGGAAAATTCTTCGAACGCAATTCTTCGAAAGCAATTCTTCGAAAGCAATTCTTCGAAAACCAATTCTTCGAATGAACAATTGTCCGAAACAACAATTCTTCGAAACTTTTGCTTTTACATCATTTATCTTAAATAAAATTCGATTCTTTCTAATTTAGAAAGTTCAAGCTGCGCTTCAAGGATTGTCAAAAACTAATAATTCTGTGGAAGGTTGGCACCGGGCGTTCCAACAGCAAGTCTCTGGAGATCAGCCAAGTATATGGAGATTTATAACTGCCATAAAAAGGGAACAAAGTCTCAATGAACTGAATATTGAGCAATATGTTAGTGGACAACTACCTCCTCAGGGTCGTAGAAAGTACAGGGATTGTGCTGCAAGGATTACGCGTTTGGTGTTGAATTACGACCCAACAAATGATACTGTGGATTATCTACGTGGAATAGCACATAATATAGGATACTAGCTTTTTTAACGCTTAATAATGCAATTAATAGAAAAAATAAAGAAATGTAAATAAAAATAACACTTTCATATATTTATATTAATCTTATTGTTCACAATAAATAATTTTTGTAATTTCTGTAATAAACAAATTAACTATAACTTAATTAAGCTTTTGTATTAACCTTGTTGTACACACCGAAAATAGAGCCACTTAATCAAGTAATAATAAACAGATCACGTAGAGATGCCCCAATAATGAATATAGGATCAGAGGATATACCAGAAGTTATAGTAGATGAAATACGACACGCACTGAAACAGATGAAAAACAAACGATCACCAGGAGAAGACGAGGTAATTCCAGAGATGATGAAAGCTTGTATCACTGAAACACAAAAGAAAATATCCTATCTATTTAACAAATGCATAAACGAAGCATATATTCCGGAAGATTGGAGCAACGCTATAATCACTTTATTACACAAGAAAGGGGACATTAGAAATTTAAATAACTACAGACCCATAAGTCTTTTATCACACACTTACAAGCTCTTTACAAGAGTGATACTAAATAGATTGACTAATAAACTAGATTCTTATCAACCACCGGAACAGACAGGGTTCAAATCAGGATACAGCACCAACGACCACCTTCAGACTCTCAAAGTACTCATTGAAAAGTGTAATGAGTATAGCAAACAAATAGTTATAACGTTCGTAGACTACGAAAAAGCCTTCGACACGATCGAAGCATGGGCAGTTATAAACGCCTTAAAAGACTGCAGAGTAGATGAAAGGTACATTCAACAATTAAAAAATATTCAGGACAAAGCGACTTCCTGCATCCGATTACATACTAAAACAAAAAAGTTTAAGATAGCTCGAGGAGTACGACAAGGAGACCCAATCTCTCCAAAACTCTTTACGTTGACGCTGGAAAACATCTTTTGAGAATTACCATGGGAAGACAAGGGTATACATATAGACGGGCAAAACCTAAACAACCTGCGATTTGCCAACGACATCGCTCTAATATCTGACAACTTAGACGAAATGGTAGAAATGATAAAACAATTGGAAGGGAAATCCCTGGAGGTTGGATTGAAGTTAAATGTAAACAAAACAAAAATGATGACAAATCTAAATGTAGATAACCGACAACTACCTATAGAAATAGTTACAAGCTACATATACCTAGGCCATAAAATCACACTAGGAAAAGAAAACCAAATATCAGAAATACCAAGGAGGATTAGTCAGGGGTTGCCTTTGGTAAGCTCAATACAACATTCAGAAGCAAAATACCAAACTCACTAAAGAAGAAAGTTTTCGATCAACGTGTCCTGCCAGTTTTCACATATGGAGCTGAAACAATGACCCTAACCAAAAAATCAATTACAAAGCTAAGAGTGGCACAAAGAAAAATGGAACGGGTAATGTTAGGAATAACCTTGAGAGATAGAAAAGAAAATAAGTGGATTGGGGAACAGACAAAGGTAAAGGATATCATACATACAATAACATCGATGAAATGGAGTTGGGCAGGACAGATCGCACGAATGAATGATGAAAAATGGACCAAAAAGGTAATACAGTGAAGACCAAGAGCACAAGACAGGGAGAGATGGAACAGTCTGGGGGAGGTCTATGTCCTGCAGTGGACGAACATGGGCTAATATGATGATGATGATGATTTAGGCTACAAAGGTTTATAAATTTCTATTTATTATGTGCCACGTTTTAAAATTAAAAAAAAACGGAATGGAACGGGAAATGTGCATTTTTTAAATTTATCTGGTTGTGATTCTAAATATAATTATTTATTTGCATAAAATATTGTTGTTGTTTTAGACATGCAGGAAAAACTCCAATGTAGTGATAGCTTAACCGCAATAAGGCAATCCGCCGTTTTATTTACTAAAAACAAGACTTTTATAGGATTGGCCAGGGTTTGGTAAAGTCCTTATGTCCACTTTTACATGCGCGAAAGGTTTTGAAAAACTTATGGATAATCGTGAATCCGTATATTAGGTATCTGGCCCTCAGATCAAATCAAAATACCGGACCTGATTGATTTTTTCATCTCCAGGAAAGTATCAGCAAACTTTATGAACAGCGAAGACAACTTTGATCTGAGCTTCAACCATTCTCCATTAATTCTAATATCGAGCGGAAACATAATCGAGGAACAATGTAATCCAACACTGACTAATAGATAAATGGACTGGAAAGCGTTTCAAGAAGAGGTAAACAACAAGGTTCAGTTAAACGTGCCGCTGAAAAATAAGGAACAATTGGAGCACAAAGCTAAAAAACGTGTAGTGGACATTCAACAAATCCAGAAAACTAAACAAAGACAATAGGCAACAATTATCCCATGGAAATCAAGGAGCTAGTTGCTGAAAAAAGAAGAACCAGGGGAAAGCGACAACAAACCAAACCCCAATAGATAAAACCAGACTAAACCGTCTCACGCAACAGCTAAGGAGATAAATACAGGATATAAGAAACGAATTGGTGAGCACCTACCTTAAAAATCTGACAAACGAGAAAGATACTGACTATTCGATATGAAGGGCAACCAAAAACATCAGAACATCAATAACCCAGATGCCACCACTAAAAACTGAAAACGATTGCGTAAGAAACAATAAGCAAAAGGCAGATTCCTTCGCAAACCACCTCGAAAAGATATTTCAATCGAATGAACAAGTACACAATGAAGCACTGTGTGCGAAAGATGGAAGAGAGGAGGAAGACAAAATTGGTCACTCCACGAGAAGTGGCAAAAGAAATTGAGGAAAACAACATCCAAATAAAGCTCCGAGATTTAATTTAATAACAGAGAAAGTATCGAAACACCTAACTGGAAATAAAACTAACATAACATAATAAATTCAGTATTTTGACTTACATATATACCAATCGTATGGAAGGCAGCCGAAGTCATAATGATACAGAATCCAGGAAAACCGCCGAATGAAACAGCATCATATCGGCCCATCTCGCTCTTACCGATAATTTTGAAGCTATTTGAAAAATTATTACTCAAGAGGCTCAAATTAATAATAGAAAGAAAAGAACTGATACCAACACACCAGTTTGGATTCCGAAACCAATATTCAACTGTAGAGCAAGTTCACAGTGTAATAAATACCACAGAGAAAAGTCTTGGAGAGAAAAAGTCTAGTCAGTAATATTCTTAGATATTGTCGAGGCCTTCGATAAAGTATGACGTCATGGACTAAATCATGAATTAGAAAAAAAGCTGCCTAAACAATTTGCTGAACTACTGAAATCTTTATCGCAAACAGACAAGCAAGAAGAAGACTCCGACTTATACGAAATTAAGGCATGGGTACCACAAGGCAGTGTGCTGGGGCCAATACTATATCTATTGTACACCAACGACATCCCGTCAACTAAGGAGATAACAATAGCTACGTTTGCAGACGACACTGCAATACTAGCGGTGGGCGAAGGAACTGAAGAAACGGCAGAAACATTACAACAAGAAGCCACAAACCCGCTGGACAGATGGACAAAATGATGGAGAATAAAACTAAACGAAAGTAAGTCAGTGCAAATCAACTTCATGAACAAGAAGGATGATTATGTGTCAGTGACACTCAATAACAGCTTCATACCGCATGCTAATACAGCTTACTGTGTTGGAATGAACTTGGATGACAAACTACGATGGAAAGAGCATATAAAGAAGAAGAGAGAGGAACTAAATATAAAATATAGGAAAATGTGTTGGCTACTGGCTACTGGCTACTTGGGAAGAAACTTTCAATACGTAACAAGTTACATCTGTAAAATCAAGTTTTAAAACCAGTATGGAAATAAGGTTGTCAACTTTGGGGCTGCGCCAACAAAACTAGCACATAGGCCACATAGCTGCTGAGGAATATCGTAGATGCACTCTGGTACGCCAGAAACCGTGATATCCACAGGGATGTAGGGATAAAAACCGTAACGGAGGAAATAAAGGACCTTGCGCAGAACCATGACACCCCACGTAAATGTCTAACTCGTCAGCAATACAGATCTAGTGAGCAGACGCAAGAGGACCAAACCATTTGAGGTAGTGTAAAGAGACGTAAAAGTGTCAGTGAAAAAAGCAGAGCAAAGATGAAGTGATAACATATGAAAAAAGTATTACAAGACAGAACTGAGAGGATACGAGTGGGTGAATTTTTAGCATAACCATTAATTAGTTAATTTAACTTCGATAAAAATTGCTGGTTAGTCTTTTAGGCTATTTGTGATGTAGCATGTTATAATAAACATTTTTTTGTATGTTTTGCTTTTGACTGTGTGACCCAATGTCTGACGAGTTGTAAACATTTCCAGCTAAGCGCTTTGATGAAGTAGAATCAAATCTTTAACTGGAAAACATAATTCGTTATAACAATCAAAATTGGGGTTATTCACATACAAGTTATAAATTTTGTGTGGAAAAAGAGCATCTTTACATAGATAAATGCTTTTAACGCTGGAAGGCATTGGTAGGGTATATATTAAAAACGACTTAAAAATATCTATTACAGGAATCTTCTACGCCTAGATCATATTTTGAATAGATGAGCTGCGGCAAGGAAGAAAGTCTATAAAAGACGAATTCAAGTGAAGATACTGCGCGTGCTCAGAAAAGGATTCTTATATTTAGTCATATATAGTGGAATAGATCCTGCATGACCATTTTCATCTAAAAATTGCTTGTTGAGAAACTTTCCTGTTTTCGATGACCAAAAACAAATGTTCCATGGAAAATCTGGACAGACCAAGGAATTTCGTTCCTGAATATCCGCAGACAAAGCAATGGCCGAAGGAACTCTTGTAACTGATTACTAGCAGCCAAAAGCCACAATTACTGGTGAATATTACGCAAACTTAAAAACTGCGTGAAAAAATTAAAGGTCAGTTAACTGCCGGAGTCTGACTACTTCATGACAACGCCACCACGCCAACCCGTACCAAATGTTATTTACAAATCTGAAAGCAACTGTTATGGGTTAGAAGGTTTTCCGATAATTCTGAAGTGCTACCAGAAATAAATATCGTTACGAAAAGTTAACAAGTTGTTATGTTCATTTAATTCACTATTCTATTTTTGGTAATTCTATAATTCTAACTACGTTTTCTAACTCAATGGTTTAACTACGTTTTAATTCTGAAGTTTCATCGACGCCAAGATTCTTGTAATCAGCATCAAGAATTTAACCTCGGTTTTTCCCCTTTACAATGCTTCTTTTGTCTCGATGCTTCCAAATACTCTGGTTTTTACAACGTCATGTCTGCAGGCAAATGTTCGAAAAAACTTCCAAACTGCAGCGTTGCATTTTGTCCGCCCAGCAGCGGCCAAATTTTCCCTCCCCGCGACAGTCGGCTAGCGGACCCAAAGGCAGAAGCACATATACTGTGGGTGCAAACCTATTCGTGACATTTTTGGTGCCGTATCGTTTTCGTTCTTGTGAACCAGAATTACGACCGTTAGTGTCGGATCTAAACCAGTCACGATAGACAATTGCAAAAGTTAGAGAACCCTGAGTGTTCTCTTCTCGTTCCAAACGGATATAAAGGCCCATCTACAATCTCCCGGCGGCGCCCGCCGCTTGAGCCCATCTGTGCCGTTCTCGACGCCTGAAGTCCCGCCTAGCTGACCGATCCTCTTACTTCCCCCTGACAGCTACAACCCTTCAAAGCCTACCTGGGTAATTCTACAACGTGCAAGGTAAAAGCAACTTTGTACCTCGCTTGTATGTTATCAGTGCAAAAGAACGCAGTGCATTTTCTTGGTGCGACAAAGACTTCGGTGTCCGACCTACATTTCATGCTTGCAATTTAAGGCTAAGCAACATTAAGTGGCATAATCCATATTTATGTCACTCCACTTGATTATTTTAATGTCAATGTCAAAATGTATTTGTGCATGTTTTTATGTGAACTCTACGGATACTGGTAAACGCAGTTGAATGCCTAAATGTCGTAAGCCAGTCCCGGAGAGAAAACCATTCAGGGCGCTCCGAAAACTCTGTCTATTAATTTTTAACTTATACTGTGGATCGAATCTGGTCCTTATTTACTCATTTTGTTGTATCCCGACCTTCAGTCCAAAAACTTGTCTTTATTACTTAATATATGCTTATAATTTTTATCGCGACTTATTATTGTACACCCTGTATGTAAAGAGAGACCCAGGAAGGTAAGAATAAAACATCCCGTAAGATAGCAGGCTTTCGCCCTCTTCCCGAAGGCTCTGTATCATTGACACAGGAAGAGGTGGCGCCCATACTTTCTTCGACGTACCCTGTATAAGACTTCGACCTTTTACTTTCCCTCTTATGAGCAAACTCTTGAGAACCACCCCTCCTTCGACTGAGCTACTGAGAGCAACTGCCGTTTTGCTGCGCTAAAACGAGGAACTTCTGCAGGTTTGTATTAAGATTACTTATTCCGACGCACCCTGTAGAAAAGCTTCGTTTGACCCGTAACAAGGTTACTTAATTAGTTTTTAAACAAACGAATTTCCGCTTTCCGAAACGTTCAGAAAGAGGCTGTAAAACGCTATCAATCACTAAAAATGCGTTGACATAATTTGATATAAGTTAAACAAAAGCGTTTGTGGGTTTTTTTTAAATGTTCTCTACATTTTCGACAGCGTATTGCTTTCTGAGCGTTGTAGAAATGGCATTTTTAAAATACCTATCAGGCTAGAAAGATAGAGCAAAAACCAAATTAAAGTGCCTTATAACGTTAGCGAAAACTTCCATTTGCGCTTCTTGATTTTTCCTCCGCAAAAGCTTATTATTATTTTTTATACACCCCATTATTTAATATTTCGTCAAAATCGCTTTAAGCATTTGGGTGTTTGGACGACATACCTACCCATGTATAGACAGATATATTCTATAATCTTTCTGAGCTCTGAAATTTAAAACTATACATTTTTCCATTTCCTGTGTAGTGATTGCATGTGGAAAAATATGATTTTAAATTTGTATGCAAATATTTTAACTTTGAGGTACATATTCCTTCCTTATTCTTTTAAAATAGATACCCTCGATATTAATACACATTAATAAATTAACATATCCTATTTATACCAACCCGAGCAAATTTAAATTATCAAAATTATACTATGTTTAAGAATTTTTAATCTTCCTGAACTAAAACTTTAATTTTCCAATTAACTATTTATCATATTACATCATAAAAAGGTTTTAATTTGCCTATGAAAAATATATAAGGTGTTTATTGTTGACAACAATTCCCAACACTATAGAAATCACTACTACATGTATATAATAATAACAGCGTTAATAATATAATCGGTCACCACTACCATTAACCTTTTTCAGGAGCTCCTATTAACTTTTTTCTAATGTAACACTAATTTTTAAAAAACAACCACAACCTTGGGCACTATTTTGATTAACAAAGCGTTTTATTCCAACACTTCACAAGCACAGGCTACAACTGCGTATGTGTACGTTCATACAAATCTCATAAAATCAAACCATTTCGTGTTTTCAGACAATAAAGGTGTCATTAAGGGCCCCCTCCCGCGCCACTTCCGATATATTCATTTCCTAGCGGAAGTGCTCTTCGAACAGGTCCGCTATAGTTCTAGTGCTGATTGTTGCCGTAATACCTTTGACAAACCGTCACGTATCATTGCCCTAAATCTCCGTTTTGATGATGAATTTAATTTCAAAAAATGGCCTAATTTGGATCTAATAAATATCTAATTGTGTAAAGATTAAATCGAAAAATGTAACATACAGCTTGATGATATAATCTTTGGAAGCTCGATGAAAACATGAGATTGGAAAACTTCCAACAATTTGACCTATTAAGCCATGTATAATAAACACAATTAATTTTAGGGGGCTATTTCCACTGAGACCAAGAAAACATTTAACAAATTAATAAGCACTTTAATAGTCCGTTTAAATAATGTGCTTTGGGTACTTTAATATTCCGTGGTTACATTAGATTTCCAAACAAAGTATGTGAAACTTTTGACCAAGTCAACCTAATTGTTCTGCTTCCGTAAGTTTAATATCTGCAAAACTGGAACATAGAATAAAAATGCCCTAGAAAAACAGACATATTAAACATTGTTTTCGATTATTCGATATTAAAGAAATCCCAAAGCGATGGGGCAAACAAATATTCAATATAACTTTTTACATCGAGAAACCATTATATTTGTTTTCTTGTCCGCCCCTGGGTTTAGAGCTGCCTACCCGAACGCTGAAAAGCGAACTGCAGCCAATGTATAAAACAATACGTATAATATACCATAACATAAATTGGTATCAGAGTCTTGGCATTATTCTGTTTGTAAGAAAATCAGATAAACCTTGGCATTGGGGTTGTCTGCATTATGTTCTTAAAGAATTGTAGTTTGTAATAAGGTGAAAATATTTTACTAGATTAGGTCCATATGTATCATAAACGTAGGTTGATTTCGCCGTATTTTTCCACTATTTTGGTAATTTTTAATCACTATTACTTATGATTTTTTATGTTTGCTCTAATCTGTTAATGTCTTAGTACACCAATACTACTTCCCCATATTTCGAATACTAAAAAATAGTAAATTCATTAAAGTTTCCTTATTAAAAAACTGCAAATCTTGAAAATTGAATATAAAATTTGGGACATCCTGCATGGGGATGCTCTAAAAGACGTATTTTGAGGACTACGATTAAGTAACTATTTTGTAATGATGAGTGATAAGATGTTTAATAAAAGCTTTTCTGCATGACATTAAATAATATAATTTCTGGATAAAAAACAACGAAAGTCACAAATCGTAACTCAAGAAAACACCAAAAAAAAAATTCAAACTGGAAGCGAGTTTAGGTAAATATTTATTTACCTTATGTATTAAAAATTAATTGATTGTTACATCAATGGTATCAATTTTTTAGAAATTATTTGGCGGCATACCAGCTGTTATCTATTAATACGTACTTATTGTCGGCTAGGAAGTGACGCAATTAATTAATCAAAACAAGCTGTAGTTATCACTATATTTTTTTGTACTTCACCGACATAAATATTAAGTACATATAATCTATGTATATTTCAGATAACTGTTTATCTTACATTTATTTGGTTATAAAAAATATTAACTGATAAGAAAAATCCACTGACAACATATGAAAATTTACCGATCTGTTCGTTTTGAGCGACTTTAAAGAATTGTTGAGATTATTTCCTGTTGTTTCGCAGTTTGTATTTAAATAAGCAAAAAACAAGATTTTATAACCCAGAAAAACGCACTAAACACAATTGAAAATTTAATGAATATCCCAAAGAATATATAAATAAATCTAAGGTTGAATCTTTGAAGGAAAAAACTTCAACGTTTTTAGAAATTAACTAGAGATAGTCCCGTTTTTCTTCCTCTTTGCCTGCTTTTTCGTAAAGTAGGACCAAACTCTTAGTAGCGAATATTTAAATCCCTACTCACATGCGATTGCCAGTTAGCAGGTAGCATGTAATCTCTGAACAATAGCGTTGGTGCTTGTTGGTCTGTGATCAGGGCCACATTTAACTTTCTTGACAATGGTAGTATAATCCGGCGATGTACCTTTTTATTGAAACTGAGTATAATTATAATATAAATATATCATAAAATCTTATAATAAAAGTATCTAGGTAAGACTAAATTAAAATTACCGGATGACCGGCCATCTATTCCCTGAATATTCTTAAATATCGAAATTTTATAATCAGTGCTGTTGTCCACTAACGATGTAGGTAATCATGTTAAATTTGTTTCGCAATATGAATCATTTGTTTTCGAAAGTGTGCTAATTTGATTTTTGTTCTGGGTAAATTCAGTCGTAATTTTGACCAGTCGCAGTTACATCATGGCTTTCTGGAGATCTTTTGAAAGCGACGATAATAATCAAATTATGGAAATTGCACCAGTGATACCAACGAAGACATAGATGTTGTAAATAGTAGTAGTGAAAGTGAAAATATAAATTTTAAATGCAACACGCCAACATCTTCCCGCTGAAGCGCAGCAAATAATTTTAAACGTTTCTAAAAAATTAAATCCAAATCCAGTATGACATTATGAAACGTGTTGCAGAATTGACACAAATCTCATACAGTACAGTAAGAAAAATTATAAACATCAGATGTGGGATTTAAATATAAAGTTATAAATAAACGGCAATACATAATGGAAAGCTATCGCATTGTACGGTTACGGGACGAATACCTTAAGATGATTAAGTTATACCGTAGATAAAATCGATCAATGATTTGGTTAGATGAAACATCAGAAAAGGTTGGACTGGTAATTTAAAGAAAACCGTCGTAGATGTTCCACCTTCTAGAGGAAAGCGCATACTAATTATCCATGCTCGTAGTGAAAATAGTTTCGTTAACAACTGTTTGAAATTATCAGCAAAAAACATTAGCAGTTCCAACGCAGATTACGACTAAGATATGAACGCCGAAACGTTTGAAGATTGGTTTTGCACAAATTTTTCTGAATATGTCCAACAGCTTAACATTCGCTACTAAAACTTTGGTCCAACTATACCCCATGTTGGTCTCATTTTCGTACTTGTCTTTGTTCTTGCTTTATTGATTCTTTTTTCTTGGTCTTATTATGTTTTTCTCCCTATCACTGTCCCTACCCGTATTCCTTGTTCTTTGTCTTCTTTCTCAATCCTCTTCTTTTGTTTTCTAGATATAGGTGTCGTTTATTGTTCTTGTTGCTCCCCTGATAGCTGTGCATGTCGATTTCTTATGTTCGTTCTTTTTCTGTTCCTGACAGTGTTTCAGTTCTGTCATTACCCACGTCCGTAATACTGAGTTTGTATTTGTTTTCCATCGTGGTGGTTTTACTTCTTATACTTGTTTCTGATACTGCCCTACCTCTTTCCTCGTATCTCTTCCTCTTTCTATTCGTATTTATGTTGATACTCTTGCCGTTCTTCTCCCTCCCTTCCATCATGTTCTTGTCCTCGCGCTCCTTCCTTTTCGTATTATTCGCTTTACATTGTGGTATTCTCATTTTTGTTTGTTGTTCCTGTTTCTGTTTTTGTCCCTGTCCTTCGCTTTGACATTCATTCTGTACGTATAACTTCTTTATATTCGTGTTTATTCGTCGTTTTCTGTGTCTTGTTCTTCTTCGTGATCTTATTTTTCTCATTGCTCTTATTTCTAGTTCCTGCTCTTCTCCCTGTCCCTGTTCTTAATAATGTTGTTTTTGTCCGTGTATATATTCTTATACTGCCCTCTCTTTGTGCTTGTCCTTTTTTTTCTTCTTTTTTTTTTCTTGTGTCTTGTTCTTGTTCATATTTTTGCCCCCATACCAGTTTTTGGTTGTTCTTCTTCTTTGTTTATCCCTTTCCGGTTGTTGTCTTTGGTGTTCATCTTCTTCTTGTTTATTATTTTATTCGCGTTGTGTTTCTTATTTCTGGTTCTTATTCTCTTTCTTGCCACTGATCCTGTTTTTGGTTTTTTCTTGGCCCCATATCTGTTCCTAGCCTACTCTTGACGTAGTGTTGTTGCTGTGTTTGTTACTATTATGGTTTTTAGTTCTGGCCTTGCCCTTGTTCCTACGCCTACTTCGTGCCATGGCCTTGTTTGTCTTCTTGATCTTCTTTTCCATTTTTTTTTATTTATATATTCTATTCGTTCCATGTTTGTTCCTGTTCCTGTCGCTGTCCTTCGGCTTGTTCTTAATCTTGCGTCTAGTGCTTCCGCTGTTTGTTTCTTCTTCGTGATCCTATCTTTGTTTTCATTCCTCTTAGTTGTTATTATCTATTTCATTCTTCTTGTCCTTGATCGTGTATCTATTATTTTTCTTGTTATTGTATTTATTCCTATCCCACCCTTGTCCTTGCCAATGTTCTTATTCTTTCTCAACTCCGTCTTCGTAGTTTTCTAGCTCATCTTTTTCTTGTATGTAGGTATTCTAATTCTTGTTCTCCTTCTTGGTTTTTTATTGATTCTGTGTATATCACGGTTCTTCCTTCTGTTCTTGTGCTATGTTTCCTTCTTATTCTTCTTTTTTTTTACTTCTTTGTCCAGTTCTTGTTCCCATTCTTTTCAACTGTCTTGTTTTTGGTTTTGTATGTGACTTTGCTCTTGTTACTGGTAATATTTCTGTTGTTGTTTTTGTTTATTTATCACTTTCGTTTCCGGTTTGTTTCCCATTTTTGTCCGTGCCGGTTCTGTTTTTGTTGTATTCTTATCTTGTCCTTGTTGTTGTTTCTCTTCTTCTTATTTTACTTCGTGTGGTTCTTCTCCTTGTTATTGTCCATGTTATTGATATTATTCTACCTGTTCTTCTCCATCATCTGGTTTTTGCCGATGGCTTTAATGGTAGACCATGGTTTTCAATCATCTTCTCTACTTTTTGCTGTTATAAATGCATAGGTACTCTTTAAACATTACCATTTTACCATTTTTATTTTAATATTTGAATTAGAATCAAAATTTTCAAAACATTTTTAGAGCTTCTTCTAAATTTAAAACAAAAATTACAAGAAGGTGTTATTTATTCAAACTTCCGTGTACACTTTGAAACAAGCGGTTTTCGCCGGTGTGATTATTTTCGAGCCCACTTGATTTAGAGCACCTGTGTTGGCCGGGGCAACGCGAAATATAAATGGCTTTGGCACAGCTCTCCGTCTGTATTGGAAGGTGGTAATGCATTTTTGTCACGAACCACAATGAACCGGGACGCGGGGAAGGATTCGTCTCATGATACACTTCTATCAGCTGGTTTGGCAATCACAATGTTTTGAAAAGCAACTTTTATTTTTACTTTCGTACGATATCTTCTTAGATTGGTTGCTACGAAAAGGTTCCAATTTTATCTTTTTTTTAAATATCAAGTGCGATGGGCTCCTGTTTAAGTTTCAGCAGCAGAACGGAGCAGAATGTGAATACATTTTAATTTGAATGAATAGGAAAACCATCCGTTTTCGACGACATGTCTCCAAAAATATCTTTTTTCCGCATTTTGATTTTGTCTAGCCGTAACGGACAACTAATGATGCCCTTAATAAACAGTAGTTGGGCTGTTTTGCTTCAAAAGCAGACGCTCGTATGAGGAAGTAATTAACGCCAACAAGAGCAGACGGATTCGTGATTAAAACAAGGCTAGATTTGTATTCATTTTGCCAAACTGTCAGTTGTGGAAACCAAAGTTACAATTTTTTAAATAACCATGAACTGGAAAGTTGGGTATTTAATTCTCTTTTACTCTTTCCAAATTAAATTTCCTTATATGATTTTCTCTTAAACGGATTAGTATTCAATTCGATCCTAAATCGATTCGAATCTAACTCTAACCTAATTCGAATCCGATCCTAATGTATAGAGACTTCGACTTGGTCGCCAAGAGATGCAAGAGGCAGAAATAAATAAGTAAATATAACACGAAATTAGAAGTTTTGGGATGAACTACAAAACAAACACCCCTGAAGGATAAAGTTTTGAAGATCTAGGCGGCTAATACATCCAATAACCCTTGATGATAATGAGAAGACCAAATTTTGAATAATGATTTAAAGTATTCCTCTATACCGATTTCACGATCAATCTCGATTAAATACCAATCTGACATGAATTTTTTTTAAGTTTATATGAAGACGACTTAAATCAGATCCTAATCCGATTAGCAATTGAATTTAGACAACTTTAGGATCTGCGTTTGTTTCTATTAACCTTATTTAAATTAAATTAAATAAAATGAAATACGAAATTAAAAGTAAAGGGGTGAACTTCCTAACAAGCTTGCCAGTTGTATAAAATCTGAAGATCTAGATCGGTTTTTTATTTATCCTTGTGGAACTATTAATTCGCATTTCATAGACCTGTTTGTGGAATAAGTATTGAAAAGTAGTGAACCCAGTTCTGTCTAATGACCGTGACAACAGAGCGGGTGTAACTTATCACTTGTGTGGTGGTAGATCAGTTGGTAGAGCGCTCGCTTTCTGAGTAAAACGTCGATTCCGGCTTGGGTTCGAAACCTAAGCATTACTACGCAGATTTATAAAAATCTTGTCTGCAATCCACCACACACAATTTCCCAATCCGTCTTGCAACCGTGGGATCTTAATGTTAAAAACCTTCTCTGGAATTTCTGTCGTTCGGATTCAACGTTAAACTGTAGGTCCCTCGTGTTTTTACCTTAGCGCTGAGGAGAAACACGTGGCATAGAAGAGGCCGTTGCCCAGCAGTGGGACGAAAAGGCTGTCAATGATCTTATCACCTAATCTGTCCCACGAAATTGTTAAATATCGTGTAGAACCACTTACATTAGTAGTTTGCATCGATGAATTTAGTAAAAATAAACATATTAAATTATGTTTTCTGTCTAAAATTGTTTGCTCACTTATCATAAAAACATTTGATTTTAAGGTTATCTTATCAAAGTTTCATAATAAATAAAAGTGCAATCGTTCTTCATGCGTAAATGTTTCTTTGTCTTATCAGTGATATATGGTGTAATATAACATTTGTTGGCTCTTTTTTGGTTGTATGTATTTTGGGATTCATCTGGCCTATTTGTTATTATAAAACGTCCAAGGAGAAGTTCTTAAACGGAATCGAACCAACGAATTTCATTAATAATATTCAAACATGGAAAACGTGCAGAATTATCCCAAAATTATTCCTAAAACGTCAATGTCAAATAAAGAGCTCCAATTTTACGTTTAAATGGAGATTTTCGATTTTGTAATGTAAATTCTTGTCGAAGTGAATAATAACACTAAAGTTTAAATTAAGGTCAACTGTCAGCGTGTGTTACAAACAGATCAGTTATCATGCTGATTACGTAAGAAACTTTTGCAAGATTTGAACACAATTTAAATATTTTTTTAAATAAAGTGTCACGGAGGGAGATTAGAAGTTGGTAAGGGAAATTTAAGAACTGTCAACAGATTTTTTCCCATTCTGGCTAGAAGTCGAGCAAAAAAAACTAGAGAGCAAAAAACTTCATCTGTTAAAAATACATGCAAAACAAGGATTTTAATAATGACATAACCGTTAAATACTGCTGCAATCTTGGAGTTACTCCAAAAACTTTCTACTCCATGCCACTCTATTATTAACCCTAACGGAGAGGAAATGCCTTGTTGGTTAACTAAATTCATTCGTCTCTGTTTTAAGGTGAGACTACGTACGACAAATCAGGCAAATGAGCGTGAAACGACTTCAAAGTAAATTTAACTAAGCATAACAGCTCAAGCATAATATTCGTAAGTTTTTATCTACAGAGTCAACCACAATTTTGTTCAACTCCTTTCTTTCTGATTAGAAATGAATTTTTAAACAACATTCAATTAAAAAATTTGTCTTGATAGGGACAGATTTGGGTCTGTCACAGGAATGATAACATTTTCAGTCCCAAATATACAACTTTTTAGTGCCATTGCAATCAGAATTTGATTCCATATGATGTACAGGAACATATACACACTCTTTCCTTACAAATAAAAAGTTCAAATATTGTTTTCGTCCTACCTTGAAAATAAAATATATTAACAAACAGTTCAAACGGGGATTCCTTATGAGCTTATGACTATCGGGTTAATAAGTATTTCACTCAAATCAATAAAATATACAACACTTTAAGAGGTATCTGCAGTTTTTGGGTCGCCCTGTAGGTCGCGCTACATAAAGTTTTAAAGTGTTATTTAAAAATAAAATCTTTCCTTTTTAACTGTAGTTATATTTGGATTTTCTAGTAACTACGTAATTCCTGGTTCACTATAAGGGACAGCCCCCCCCCCCAACAATCCATTTTCGTACTTCCCGCTGTTCTTTGTCGTTTGTCTAGCATTAGCTTCGAAAGTTTCTAAATAGATTTCCGTATCAATAACTTTGAAAGTTTGCTTTGGTGCCTCGATATTTTTGCTTACTACCGAAACTGTGTTTTGTATGAAACAAACGTAAGATGATTAATATAAAGATACGTATTACAACGTCGTACCAAACTTTGTCTGCGTTTCTGCTGCTGCTGTACAATATCATATTTTCAGCTTCATCCTCTACCGTGCTGCTTGCCATTGAGTTGCGGAGTTTTCGTAATTAAAACAACTAACCTGGGAAAATTAAGCAGCTGAGTATGAAAAACGTTCAATTAATTATAAATTATTCAATTACAAGTTGAAAATATTTGACATGTTTTTGATTTTTCTCTTTTTCCAGGCAGGATATTAAATCCCTGTTTGCAGGTTAACCTAGAAGAGTATCAGTAAACCCATTTCCATCGATTCTAGAGAAAGTTTTTCACAAAAATAATAGAAAAAGCAAATCTAGTTTACGGTGATGGGTATGGATTGTTCATGGCACTCGATTATGGTGGGCCAATGAAAACGAAACAGGCCCGATTTTTCATATTTATCGCCATTTTTTAATAAATCGCTCCGACTCGTCCATTTTTGTTTTGATAGAGAAACTTCTTGCGTTTATTTTCAACCTCTTAGGGGTGATGAGCTTCACCCCTAAGATTTCAAATAGGAAAGGGGGTCCAGTGATACATCATTTGAAAGTGCATTAAATTCTCGTTTTAACGCTTCCTAGTTTTTCTAATTCGGATCAGTAGTTTTCGAGAAAATGCCTTTTAAAAATAGTAGCCCATCAACCCCCCTTAATTGGGGGAGGCCCTTGCCCAACAGTGGAATGTTACGGGCTAACAGAAAGACAAAGAGAGCGAGAGAGAGACAGAGAACCCGCCAAAAACCTATAATTCTGGATTTTTCACTTTTACCATAATTTACACCAGTATTGATTTATTGATTAAGAAGTCTAAAAGGCTTAAATCTGGTGACCTCGCAGGCCACTCCACTGCTCCTCTTTGGCCAATCCATCTAGCAGGAAATGTTTCGTCTAGATACTGACGAACAGCAAGGGCATAGTGTAGAGTTGCTCCCTCACGTCCATCTCGATCCTACTTTAAATACCCGTAAGTTGACAACAATTGCTGGCGTATCCCGTGCTAGCAATCGAAGAATTTTAAAACCCATAAATTCCATCCGTATAAAATCCACCGTGTCCAAGAATTAAGCGAAGATTACTTTGATAGACGTTTGGATTTTCACGAGGGTATGAGTGAACGGATAATTAATAACCCAAATTTGCATTTTAGCATTTGCTTTGAGTGTTCGTTTTTTGTGAACGGAATTGTTAAAGACCATCATTGTCGCTATTGGGCCGATGAAAACCCATACCTACATATTTCATGAAGTTCACAGTCAAAACCTTCATAAAGTAAACGTGTGGGTTGGAATTTATTGCGATCGCGTTGTTGGTCCTTTTTTCTACCAGGATTTAATACGAGATCATGTTAATTCAGCAATAACTGAAATTATGGAACAAAATTACCGTTACAATGTGAATGAGCCGATGTTTCAACAACACGGAGTACCTCCACACTAAGCCCTTGCTGTTCGTCAGTATCTGGACGAAACATTTCCTGGAAGATGGATTGGCCGACAAGGAGCAGTGGAGTGACCTGCGAAGTCACAAGATTTAAGCCCTTTAAACTTCTTTCTGTGGGGACACATTAAAGTAAAATTTATAGTACTCAGCCAGATACCTATATGATTTGCGAATCTACAACGAATGTCGGCAAATTACCCCAGAAATGCTTCAGAACGTCCGAAACCTGTACTGCTGTATGGATCCTAGAGGTCAACATTTCCAACATTTAATAAAGTGAAAGTTAAGGTACATTTCTTAATCAATAAAATATTGCTGGTGTAAATTATGGTAAAAGTGAAAAATCATGAATTATTGGTTTTTGTTGAGTTACTATTTTTAAAAGGCGTTTTCTCGAAAACTACTCATCCGAATTTGAAAAACTAGGAAGCGTTAAAACGAGAATTTAATGCCCTTTAAAATGACTCTCTCGACTCCCTTTCCCATTTAAAATTTTAGAGGTGAAGCTCACCACCCCTAGGAGGTTAAGTGATAAGGTTGAAAATAAACGCAAAAAGTTTCCCCCTCAAAACAAAAATTGACAGGTCCGAGCTAATTTTTTAAAAATGTACGGCAAATATGAAATATCGAGTCTGTTTCGTTTTCATTGGCCCACCCTGTATAAACATTTTAGTAGCTAAATATCTCAACGTTCTAAAAAATTCGACTTCGCTGCATTTAAAATTGAATCCCAACTCAAAAAAATCAATTAACCAGGGTGTTTGATTGTAAATAGTAATGTTATTTTTTCGTTCTAAAATGGAAGACAAATTAGAAATAGAAAATTAATATTTGAAATCTTAACAGATAATAAATTTAATTGGCTTAAAAAGCGAATAATTACTAGAGATACATATCATTTTTAGGCAACCCGGCAATATGCCGTTTAATGGAACAAATAATACAGTGTCGTTTAACTATAAAAAACCTTCTGGCTACAGTTATACATATTTGTGTTTTTCCAACAACTATCGTTTAGTTTATTCCTGGTTCATCATAATGGGCATATCCCTCCCCTTTCACTCCTCCATCGGTTGCGATGATTTGTCTGGCGTTATAGCTGTGAACGTTGCCAAATGAGTTTATGCATCAATAGTTTTAAATGTTCGTTTGATGTTTTTTCATTTCCTATATTTTCCTCAGTTTCCTTGTTTGAATCGTAAATGATGCTTTCATGGGGAAACAGAAAAACAAAAAATATTAAAATATTATTATACGGTGCGATCAAAGGAAGCTATTATTAAGTTATGTTTCCATAACGTTCCATTGTTTAATCAAAAATATTTCTTAATAGCATTATATTATTTACACATTTTGAATCTCCTATACATTTGCGTTCCAACGCTTTTCAGTTTCTAGTAACAGAAAAATATCTTCTTAAAAAAATCACCAGCTTTTTTTATAAATTCATAAATTGAAAAATAATTATGATGAAAGGTATGTTATAGCATTTAAGTCTGGCGAATGTGCTGGCTGTTAGTCCAAATTCGAATGTTTTTGTATTTCAATCGACTTGTGAATCGTTTATAAATGTAGACATTCCATATGAGCTGTTTGAATCTTTACAGATTTAATTAGAAATACCCTATAGCGTATAAGTGTGAGACACCTGCTCATCTTTGAGTACCAAATACATCTTTTTTTAATTAAACCACCAATATAACTCTTATACATTGAAAGTAATGACGTTTACTCTCTTAAAATTAATTGAATGTGCCCTATGACTTTAAATGTAACGTTTCTGACGTCTCAAAGTGTAAACCCACTTATTTATTAACATTACCAATTGTAACGTTTGATATGTAACAGCTGTGGAAATCTTTTGGCCGCATCTTCTCATTTTACAATTATGTAGTAAGTTTTAAATGTCTGTAGAATTCCTGCACAATATGTCGCCTTTGATCTGATAATGTAATTACTCGAAATGTATCTTCTTTCTTTATTATCTTAGAAAGTTCTCGCGCCTTATTTCTTAAATGTTAAAGCACTGCCTTCAATTTTAAATTCTGTCCTTACTATTTCCATCATATTAATATTAATACGAGGAATGACTAAATTTAAACACAGATTAATTTATATAAACAGGTATTACAATATTACAACGACTGAAAGTATATTACTTTTCAATGTGCTAGCGCCGCCGATCTGGAAGTTTTCTAATACCTTCCTGGAAGAAGTCTTTGGGTTGCAATCGCATCCACTCTTGAACAGCTTCGATAACGTCGTTATCTGGCTGAAACTTTTTTCCGGATAAACATTCTTTTAATGGGTTAAACAAATAAAAATTGGAGGAATAAAGATCAGGACTGTATACCGCATACGGATGAAGATCCCATTGAAGATTTGCTTACGGTTTCAACTGTTCTTGCAGTGGTATGAGGACCAGTATCGTCTTGGAGAAAGCAAACATTGTCTTCTCTTCCGTATATTACTGATAGGTGTCAAAAAGTGTCAAATAATAGTCTGCATTAGTTGTACGACGTTGTGTAAGGAAATCAACAAAGAGCATTCCATGAGAATCCCAAAAAATCTTTCCATCACTTTACCAGCTGACCACATAGCTTTTGCTTCTGCTGGCTTTGATGATGTAGTATGTAGACTGGCATGATTGCTTGTTTGTGTTTCAGGAGTAAACTAATGCACACAGGTTTCACCAGTTCTTAAATTGAGTCCAAAAATAATATCTTTATCTTTAGTATCGCTGCAGTAAAGCAGAAGCGATTTGCAAACAATTCCAGTTATGTTCTTCGGTCAACAAACACGGAATTCACCTGTCATTCATCTTACGATACTTTAGCTTGTTTTATGATGTCTTCAGCACTTCCGACACTAATTTGTACATTTTGAGAAATCTGACGAACTGTTGCCCATCTGTCTTGTTCAAACAAGGCGTAAACTTCTTCGTGTTTACGCTTAACCGAAGTTGCAGCTCGTCATACACCAGGGTCGTTTCCTACACGAGTTCTCCGTCTCTAAAATATTGCGACTTTTAAAAAGACGTTGAACTCCATATTGTGCTGGCAGTTTTGTAAGAATTTTAGTTGAATTTAAGTTTTCATTCCTAAGAACTTTCATTATTATACGCTGTTCCACGCTACAATGAACATAAATTTCAGACATCGTAAATCGATGTTTGCCATGGATATGTTAGTAAGAGTCATGGCTGCCCTTTAATTAATTAATTTTTTGGAACTGTCTTAAGATGGGGTTTGAATTTAACCATCGTGTTTAAATCTGAACATTCCTCGTATATTATATTTATCTTGTTTTCTAGATTGTTTTAGTAATTTAACAAATTGCATGCCGCCTATATGTTCATAAATTCTAAACGACGACGCGACGCGACCGTTTAAGTCGCGCTAATACGTCGGCCGTGAAGTTATAATCTGAAATCATTTTGTAATTACACCAATTCCGTGTCTTACAAATTTAGATAGCTAAAATTATCAAAACAAATCCAGAGATACCCTGCACCGTACAGGATGTACGTTAATTTTTCGCCACTAAGCCTTGTGGCTACTAAATCTCAGCAAAAGCTATTAATCTAAATCACAAGCCGCTGTTTTATCGACAGCCACTAAAACGCCCCATCATCCCGTCATTCGCTAAAGTGGGAGCTTTTTCGCGGCAGAAAAATCCGCCTGACCTCGATCTGGCTCTACAAAAGCGTTTTTGCCTCAGTAACGAAGTTAATGTAATTCAAAGTGGGTATATTATGCATAATTTTGCACAAAACAGTTAAAAGCACGCGAGCGTAGGATGTCGGAATTTTCGACAAACACGCACCTTCTCATTCCGCGCTCGGTATTCATTCCATTTTAATAAACGGATTTTATACCGGAAATGGTTTTACAAAATTTATGGAAACTACTAATTTCGATTTTCTTTTAGGCATGAGCCGGTGCTATTATCGGCCTAAACAATGTTAGTTTGTCCATTTGTAGTGTTCGCTGAATGGCAAAGAATTGGCCTGCGGCCAATAAGCTTTAAGATGGCCTTGCTTCCTGTTTATTATGATATTTTTCGCCGCTAAATAAACTGTTATTGTAAACTGTGTAAGACAGTTAAAATGAAAATTATGTACCTATCAACTGACAAGATTGATGGCAATCTACTATTTATGAACGTTTTTTGCTCTTTTCAACGTTCAAGTATAAAAAATAGATGAACCTGTTTCTTGCTTGTGGAAATGGGTGAACAATCTACGGAATAACTGGAGTGTAACTATGCCAAGGTTGGTCATTTACTTTCCAAAAAGTAAGGTAATTTCTATCTTTTTCTTCGGGTAATAGAACAAAGAAAATTACTGAGGACCTGCAATTTTTTCGTGTTAAAAAAGAATAATAATCGGCACTATTCAATACCACCTTTTAAATGCTGAGGTGACTATAGACTTCGCAAACGGTTCGTTTTGTTTCCTGGGTCAAGGAGGAGCGAGGAAAAAATCATTTGATCCATACCGGTATATGTGGTATTCCACTGTCTGCAGGTAAATTATTTACTTAGGAAAAAAAACGGAGTGTCTTTTTTCGGTTCATAAAACAAAAACAATAATCCAGTCCTATGCTATCTTGGGATGATGAACTAAAAATTTAATCTAGATGTATCAGTTTGCTATTACAGGGCAGTCCGCTTATAAAGTAACTCGAGGGATCTCGCAAAAAATTACTTTATAACCGAACTGATTTAATAACCATATTAGATTTTAAAAAAGCTTGGCAGCTAAGGAAAGTTGGAAAAAATGGTAAAAATGGAAAAAATTCGCGCGTTATTTTAGTTTTTATACACATATATGTTGTACATATAACAAAAATTATGTAGACATTTTTGTTTTCTACACTTAAACAAAATCTGTAATTTTCCTCTTTTTGCAATCGTTCATAAGTTTTTTGTCCATGTCAGCGTCAAATATTTCTACGTAAGTACGTCTTCATCTTCAGTAGTTTCGTAAAAGTAAGTTGGTTGCCTCAAATAGTGTCGTGCCTGGGCAAATGTCGGTAGAGCTGGAGGTTCGCTTGAATCAGCTTCATAGCCTTCTCCTTCGTCTTTCGTATCATCCACGTCTTGTGACGTAACCTCTGCTACAATGTCTTAGTAGATCCATTGAGCAGTCGTGAATGGAAGCTCTTCATAGCTGAGGAAGTTATTCAAGCTAGAATCTGTTGGCAGTCCAGCCACCGTGCGATATGCAGATTGTCCTCTTCCTCAAATTGGTCTGGGATGAGACCGGAATGGATGAAGCTGTTCCGTATGGTTCGCTGACATCCCTCCAACCCTTTGTCAACGTCTTGCAAGGTTCAGAACAGAGGTTTTACTGAGATTAAAATTTTCCCCTTGCTTTTCGATGGCTTCCAGCACTAGTCGCTTCCTATAATGACATTTGGGACTCCTGATGACGCCCTGGTCAATTGGTCGGAAAACACTAATGGTGTTTGGGGGCAGGAAGACCAATCTGATGGATCTGAGATCCTGGAGGTGTGGGTGGGTTGTGCAACTGTCCAACAGAAGAACGTTTTTTTCCCTTTTTCATGAGTTCCTCGTGCCAATTTCTCAACTCCTTTTCGAAAATTTCCCTAACCATCCAGAACCTTCGACTCGCAGTGTACTTCACTGGTAGCTTCTTCACGTTTTTAAAACAGCGATGTTTCTGGGATTTGTCGATGACTAGGAGTTTCCTTTCCTCGGTGCTAGTGAAATTTGCACAGACGAAAACTGCCAGGCGTTCTTTGGACTTTTTTCCGCCAACGCACTTTTCATTTTTAAATTCCAGTGTAGAATTTGGGCTCATCTTGAAAAAAAGACCAGTCTCGTCCCCGTTGAAAATATCCTTTTTAAACTGCTGTCTTATAGCCGCCCATTAATTTCTGATGAAATCGTCTGTTGCATTCCTGTCGATATCTTTTAATTCATCACAAACCTTCCCAAAATTTATCTGATGGCGCTTTTTGAAACGTTGTATCCAACCATGAGAACAGTCATAATTTTAGATTCCCAGCATGCTAGCCAGTTGATCTGGCTTAATTTTTAAAATTGAATCACTGCGGGTATATTGAGTCTTCTTTGCTGGATAAACCATTTCAGGAGCGCATGATCCAAATCCTCGTGAGTTGGCTTTCTTAGTTTCTTGGTTTAGCGGTTCGGGTTTTTTTCCTACTCAGCCTCGATTTTTACCCTCGAATACCATATTGTGTTGACGGTTGAGTACAACAGATTGAATTGTTTTGCCACTTCATTCTTCTTCAGACCACTCCCAAGCTGCACGGATTGGTCGTTTACTCTTTAATTTAAATAATAAAAAAAACACATTGTTAAGGATCTGTAAGTTTCTTTTAGTAATAAATATAATAAAACAACAATTAATTTACATTAGAAATTAGAATGGATAACGGACAACGAACCGATAAGAAGAATGTGAAAGGCAATATAAGTAACCAATACAATTAAAATCAGCAAGTTGCAATATCTGGGACATATGTTGCGAGGAGAACGATATAATTTGCTCCAAGTAATCATACGTTGCAAAATATAGGGAGGAAGAAGCCTAACTAGAAGACGCATTTCGTGGTTGGGCAACTTAAGAGAATGGTTTAACTGTAACTCCATTGCTTTATTCAGAGCTACAGCATCAAAACTCCGAACCTTCTTAAAGGAGACGGTTCTTAATGAAGAAGAATATATAATGCCGTAGCTTTGGGTTGTAGAACATCTACTTCCTAAAAATTACGGATTTACGTCTTGCCTTTTCTTGAGTGAGAAATCAAAATAATTTAATCCGTACCCATAATTCTTTGAAACTCCAAAGCAAAATATTAATCCGGACCTGTAAATATTGCCCTTTAGCTTTGTAAGTTGCGCATTTCGCCTAGGTGCGAAAATTCACTTCCGTTTTTTACTTAATGAAACAAAATACATATACGCTGTAACTGGAACTTTCTTCCTAAAAATATTATGACTCAGGTTTCGTATCAGTCATTTATTTTCCAAAAAGTACGACATTTTATATTCCGTTTTAGGACAAAATACTTATGGAGTATACCTGATATGTCGTGGGATTGTGAAACGCAGATTCAACCCAGACTTGTAGATATTACCCTAAAATTGGCGATTTGCTTTCTAGTAGGTGCTGCAATTTCCTTGAGACTTGTTCAAGTGAAACCCATTTGATCAACTTAGCATTGAAAACAAATGCAATAATTCAAATGACATTTGTTAATGTTAGTAGTGTTTGTAAGCAACACATTAATAAGTTTTTGTTGAATATACGTCCAAGTTTGATCGGCGTGCGGTCCTACAAATCTTATGCGCTGAGGGTGTGCAGCCACTGCAGATTCGTACGCGAATGCAAGCAGTGCATGTATTGCGTACCCGACTGTGAAGGAATGGTGCCGAAAATTTAGAATGGAGAAGAAGGGACTATGGATGAGCCGCGACCAGGTGCACGATGTACTGCATTAACAGAAAACAATACGGAATATGTGGAAGGCCTTATTAGAAAAAATCGTCGAATTTCAATTAGAGAAATTGTTCGTGCGAGTGTAGCATCTGTCCATAGTATTGTTCGTAATCTGGGCTACAGCGAAGTTTGTTCGTAGTGGATTCCTCGTCTCTTGTCTAATGAACAAAAATGCTTGCGAATGGGCTTATCTCTGCAACACCTCACAGAATATAGACAAAATGGTAATGACTTTCTTCTGCCAATAGTTGCTGGAAACTTGGTTTCATTACTACGTGCTATCCAGTAAGTTATCGTCGATACAGTGGAAACATTCAAGTTCACCACCACCGAAGAAGTTTAAAGCATAATCTTCTGTAGGCTAAGTGATGTTAACATTTTCTTTCGACCATGAGGGATCCTTGTTGGTAGAGTTTAAGGAACCTGGAGTAAATTTCTGTGCAAATCTGTACTTAAAACTTTTAACAAGCTTCATCAAGCAATAAGACGGAAACGTCCAGGAAAACTTACGCCTGGGGTCATTCAGCTGCACGACAGTGCTAGGCCTCATGTTGCTAACGTGGTACAAGAAAATCTCCAACGGAAGAAATGGAGGATTTTAGAGCATCCACCCTATAGCTGGGCTAGTGATTTCCATACTTTTGGACCACTGAAGAAGGCGTTAGAAGGTCCGCATTTTGAATCTGACACAGAAGTACAGATAGCTGTGGAACACTTCTTCAACAAGCAGCCACAAGAATTCTATGAGCAGGGTATACGTCGGTTAGTAAAACAATGGGATATGTGTCTTAACTGCGACGATAATTATTTGTAATTAAATTGTTAAATAAATTTTTTATAAAGTAAAGATGGGATTTTATTCAACACACCTCGTATAATAGAAAAAATATAACGGACCTGTATCATTCTTTGGATAATAATATAAAAACTCCCAACTTTTAAATATTATCACCTAGATTTCTGGCTGCTCCTCTAATTAAAAAACCTACAGTATTTTACGTTTTGCTTTATTTGTGTAAGGAAAAAAAGTAATTTAATCTGGGTCGTACCTGGTAATATTATCTCTTAGCTCTACATGTTCAGCAATTTTTCATTTCCTTTGGTAATGAACTAAAAAATATATTGCGGATCTGCAACTTTCTTGAAATTATAAATCTCGGCCGAAGGTAGGTCATCTAGATAAGTCTCTTTTATATTTAACCTATTTTCCAGTATCAAAATAATTTAATCCACACCTGTCTAATTGATAGTGACATAAAAGACGGCCGTGGGCTAGAGGTTAGCACCTTAGATTTCTGCGCTGAACGTCTGGAGTTCAATTCCCAGTACCGGAGCATTGGAATTTTAACGGCCGTTCTCTCTAGCTAGTCATTGGCAAAACCAGTGAGGAATTCTGCCTAGTTAATCACCTTCTCTGGAGTAGTTTACACTTTCGGTGGTTCGTAGCCCACGTTAAGCTTTAGGTCCCGTATATCTCATGTACTTTAAAACGCGCAGCACAGGCATAGGAAAGAAGATGGATACGTCTCGTGTAGGAGGGTCTTTATTGCATCGGGACGTGCGGTGAGAGCTTTTACAAACTAAATATAATAAATAACTAAACATTCACCGATAGGGTCTCGAAATTCGTGATGTGTACTATCAAGACTAAATTCTCGGGAGTTCAGGATTTGACAGCTTCAGACATATACGCGGTGCACTCATAAAGTAAACACACAAACAGTCACAACGCTATGTCAGCACACACCAGCAAAGCATGGAACACAAGCAATAATACATCGCTACATTAGCATTGCAACTTCTACATTTCTACTTACAGGGGGTCGGGTGTCCCCCCGTAGAATCCCGCCTTGCACCTAGTAGCTCACCTTTGGCACCATGACAGGACCGTATCTAGTAGTTTTCGTTCAGGGTGGGATATCCTTCACAGGGCAGTCTTTAGTAGATTTTGACCGATCTACCTAACCCGTAACGGGTACCGGGTAATCGAACAATGGGTTCCCCCATATCATTGTGATCACCAGACGATCTCCGCCGACCACGGTACGTGCCTCACAAGGAAAGAGTGAGAGACAGGCTCTCCACGGGCCACTCTGCAAAGTGCAATGCAGAGATCACTGGTTGGTCAACCAGGTCGAGGTTGAGTCGAGTGATTACGCCAGTTCACCGACCCGCCAGGCATTAAGCAGATTAAGATGGAACCCTGCGCGGTTACACAACCCCCAGGCACCTTGGAGCTCGGAATTCCCCCAATCAGAATAACACTAGCCTCATTCATAATAACACAGTAATTACAATTACTAACAGTACTCTATAAGCAAAAGCATTATCTACAGCTTCAATCAACAACTACTCATCTTCGTCAATCCCACTACCTTACAGGTATTCTCCACCACATTACAAGTAGCCATTACATAGGTATACATTACTTCAGTGCATTTATCAATTAAGCAACACACATATCCTGTTAATTTTCTTATCTCGAACGCGCGAACTCAGAACTCGTCTGAAGCCACCCCTTCGGACCCACTACCCCAATTTTCTTAAATCGTACCTAAAAACACCACTCTGTGACGAGTCTCGAATCTTGGAAAAGCATAACCGTAAACATAATTTATTAGACAAGGGGTCTAGTTAACCACAATATCTTTTTTTTTCACACATTCATACTACCGTTCCCCCCCCGGAACCGCTTTCGCATTACTTCAGGGGGGTGCGGGCGTCCCTTACACACTAACCATTCATGCAGCATGCACCCTAAACTTAACTAACTGAATTGCGGTCGCCCCAGCGGGGATTCGAAACCACGCCGGAACAAGCGCAATTCAGTGTGACCTCGAGTGGTCAATGCATTCTCGCACTCGACCACCGCGGTCCCTAACCACAATATCTAGAAAAGAGCTTCCTTGACAACTATTCGCGCCTATGATGAATGTAGAAGAATGTCCAAAAGTATTATTCCTACTCTCGTAAGAGACAAAGTACTTAAAGAAGAAGTTGCAATAAAGTCATAAATCGGCTCTGTAATATTACTCCAAATCCTTATTGGTTCCAAAAAGAATGGATCTTATTCAGCGGGCGTTCAAGTTAGAAACTAGTTGAATATGAACCTGTGAATCTAACCAGTGTGGAAATACAAGGATAAAGCTTTGGTTGCAAGCGAATACAGCGCACACTCGTGAATGCTTTTATTTTTCCTATAGCCTACGTATTCAAGAAATACTTTCAAAAGTTTTATTATACTAACCTTTTTACGTCTGGACGCATATAAAAACTTGACCCATTAAAGAATGATTTACCTTTCTAGTGAGAAGGTGTCCATGCATTTAATTCTACGATTTTTCGAAATTCTAAAATTTAGTGCTAACACCTTGCAGTTAGGTAATAAAGTCGAGTTCCTAGAGACCCTAATCTTGTTTATTCGTCTAAATCTCATTTTAATACATATTCCTGATCGGAAATAGAGAAAACGGTACCTTTTAAAGTTGTTTTGAATTGCGATCGAGTCTTCTATTACAAAACGTGCTAATCATTGTCGAATGATGTTTCAGTATGAATAGAATATCCAACGATTTGATATTTTTCTGGCATTGTCATTCCTTCGGTGTTCACACTTTTAAAAGAGTAGCGTCGCGTCGAGGATCAAGAGTTGCGCATTACGCAAAGCAATGATTCTTGGCCGATTGTGAAGTACGTCACAGGACAGAGTCCATCCGATAAAGTCAGATACAGTGGCGGCGTCAAGGCGGTAGTAGAAACTAGAACATTTAAAATTATGACGTCATTTGTGACTGGAATTCAAAATGAGGTAAATGTGGAAAGTTGTTAATGGGACAGGAAGACTGAGCGCCGAAACTGATAAATAATATCAAAAATAATGAGCATGACAAAGAAGATATTATCTACCATGAACATGAATACATTTAAACATACTGTTAAAAGAAAAGTACGTATGGATTCATTATATTCGTTTCTTGTCCCACTTCATAATTGCATTGTCAATAGATATAATTTATATAAGTGTACCAAGTAATAGGCAAAACCCTTTCCATCAATGCCACCCACACTAATTGGCATGACTAATTCAAGGCGTAGTATCTTTGACAACGAGTAACGAATGGAATAAAGGTTAAGCAGGCGGTTAAAAGGGATTTGATAACGTTAAAAAGAGATGTCTTTCGGCTAAAAACGAGGTAGGGAGAAGATTCACATTTAGTTGTAAAATACAAGATATAGAACAAAAATGTGGAAGAGGAGGATTTTATTCATACGAACAATTTTAAGGTTGGCCCATTTGGATATAGTTGATGCCAGCAACTTAGAGAGACTTTAAAACTGTGTCTTACGAATTTTCGTGGATATGGTAATGTAGTTAAAAAACATGTTGATTTTTTGACAGAGTTACAGATGAAGTTGTTCAAGCAGCAACTGAAATAATGGATAATGACGTTTATTGTAATAAATAAACCTCTCTGTGGGAAGATGTCATGAGATTTTACATAAAAATGGATACTTACATCCATATCAAATGATATTAGTTCGTGAATTGTTATCGCGCGAAGACTAGAATTTTGTCAGTGGTTTTTGAATATGTTCATTCAATATCGATAAGTATAGTTTTTTGCTGTGATGAATTTGATCTTTTAAAGGTTCTGTTACTTCACAGAATTGTAGAATGTAATCTGTCTAAAGCCCTCGTTTTCCTGTTGAAACGCTTCTGTATTCTGAAAAAGCAAGTGTATTATGGCAGCTGCAAATGCAAAGTGATTAAGTGAACCAATTTTTTGTATTTTTATTAATGTTGAAAGATATCGAGAAGAAATTTTGCAATTATTTATTAATGCATGACAACCACTTACTACGGGGTTATTTTCAGCATTACGGAGCCAAATCTCATTGTAAACCCGAAACTTCGTAGTCATTAAGGGAGGTTTGATAATAGATTTATTAGCACATAGACAGGAAATCCATAGACAGTAAGATTTTGCAATTTGAGCTCTGGCTATTTCTGCTTATAACAATACTGCAATACTTCGAAGTCCTATTAACAACTTAGATAAATTAAGAGAGCTAATTATTGATCATTGTTGGAGTTTACAATTGTATTGTAGCAGTTGGTTCACATTCTGATGATTTTTAAAAATAACAATAATAAAATTTTTAGCCAAATTAAATCAGGATTTCTACTCCTTCAATCTAATGCATACAACTCGTTAATTTGCTGTTTATTTAATTATTGTTTATGATAAAACGTTAATAAACAGGCAATCCGTTTAACAAAGCATTGTAGGTTGCCTAACTTGCGCCTTTAATTTATATATATATTATATATATATATATATATATAAGCCGGTTCAGAACGTCTTACGACATTGTCCGACGCCTATTGTCCATCTTCTTCTGTCTTCACAGTCTTCTGGTGTTAAGTTTCTATCGTTCATCGATTTATGGATCGCTTTTTGCCGCTCCAACCTGGGTCGACCTCTTTACCGACGTCCAGTTGGTTGCCATTCTAAAACTTGTTTAGGTAGTCTTTTTTCAGGCATACGCTGTACGTGGCCATTTATTCTATATTACGAGAGAACATAAGTTTATTAAGTAATGAGCAATACCAATGAATTAAATTTTAAAACAGTCATTACCCCCGAAAATAACAAATATCATTGCTCTTATAATGACCCTGTCGTTCCGCCACTGGCCTCGCTTTTCATTGGTGGGGGAAGGCGAAATCGAATCGCCGCGAAGAGGCAGCCAGTCGGAGAGTGGCGTAGTTGGCGTTGGAGTAGCGAGGTGTGTTTCGATGTGTGATTGTTTCGAGCAATGACAGCTGACAGCCGCTAAGGCCCAATGACAGTAGGACCAGAAGGCTCCGCAGCCACGAGGGACCATGCAAACATTATTCTAATTACAGTGCGAAAGGATGGGTGTGTGTGTGATTCAGTAGTGAATAAAACTCTAGTGTAAAGTGCCCCGATCATATTATATAATGCACACGTTTTGGTTAACGGGCAGGTTGCTGTCTCGTGCTATCTGGAACGGAATTTCCAACATTTCTACGGCCGCGGACCCAAGCCTGCAACGAAAAACGGACCCGCATATCGTGTCCGCGGTCTGCGGCTTCCCCAAGGAGAGAAGGATACAAAGACTGATCAAAGGACAATTCGGTGACGATGCCTGGTTCACCGCGAAGTACAAGACTGCTGATGTCTTGGGTCAGTTAGATTCCTAACCTCACTTTTAACCTCTGCACTAATTGACGTCAAGCCCGCGTTTATTTACGATAATCTCGCCGTTATTCATTACAATCTCGCTGTTATTCGTCACAATCTTGCCAGGAATTGCATAACCTTAACTGTTGGTGTTTCAGGGGTGGCCGACGGAGTTGGCGGATGGAGGGCATATGGCATCGACCCCGGAGAGTTCTCCTTGCATTTGATGCAGACCTGCGAACGGCTAGTCAAAATAGGTCGCTTCACCTCGACAAACCCCTCAGAATTACTTGCTAGGAGTTACTACGAACTTTTACACCACAAAAAAGCTATTCTAGGTATGTGATAAGTGAGATCAACCTTATCGGGCATTCGTGATATTATGTTTGCTGTGTAAATAGCCAAGGCGCCAGGAAACACAAGACCTAGTTTTGCACGATTAAAGTTGTATGTGTGTGGTGACCCACCCTCCCAACCCCCTGCGGTGTGGTTCTTTATTTAGCACATACTGGTTTTTTCATGTGTACTAAAAAATGAGCAAATTATATCTGAAATTTATATTATCCTCCACTAGTAGTGAATAATCAGCAATAAAATTACTAATTGTTAGCTGTGTACTTGACATATTTTTTATGACCCATTGAATGTCAGATTATTATGGAAATACTTAATCACTACATGGCACTTAGTTTATCCATTGATTATTTGTTGTTATTGTTATAATAAAGTTAGCAATGATATTATTAAGATCTCGAACAAAGTAGAAAAGGGGTAGGTTTAATTTAAAAGTTGTAAGTAGTTCTCTACGTAAGTCTAACTTGTGTAAATTGGCCTACAGTATTAATTATTCACATCAGAGGAATTTGATCAAATAATAGTCCCATTCCATTTATAGATTGTAGCATTATTCGGTTAACACTTGAAACAGTTTTTAATCAATTTACACCTTATTTTAACTTCCTTGAGGGGCTACAATCTGTTTGTTGTAGACTATAGCTAATTTATATAGAAACTGGTATGCAGTGGCTTGCAGAAAGAGCTTCCAGTTATACTTAATTTAATTTTGCAACATAAAGCTGTTATTTTCCTTAATTTTAACATAATCATTACTTCTTTTAATGGTCAAAATAGTACAAGTATTGCTCCCATGGGTCTTACTACAGTTTACGTACTTATAAATTGTTTAGTAAAACTTCTGTTTTATACCTTGCTGTTAACAAGACACGGCTTAAATTTAGATTTTTTTTAATCATCTTAACCTTTTAATGATGAAATAAAATAAAAACGAAATATTGTTGGTTCAGAGGTAGTTTCTGGAGGCAACATTAAGGTTAAATAATAAAAAGGGTTCAAGCATTTCTAGTTTATGAAAGCATGTTAGTTTTTGTTATTCAAATATCGTGTTTAATATTTGGCTGTCTTATTACACCAATTTGCTGCATTCTCGTACTATCGTAGGTGTGTTTTTGGTTGATATGAGAATGGGGGCTTGGAATAACCAAATGTTTTAGTTTAGTAACCAACTATTAACAATTATTTGATTACTAAAGAAAAAAGATTTGGCTGGAACTACTAATTATTTAAGTTTGTTGAGGTATAGGTCATTTATGTAGTTGCCAAAGTATGACCGGTGTAGCAAATAAGTGCTAAGCCTTAGTGATGTGTTTGGTGGTTGTAAAGGAGAATAACAAGAGGTGGCAGTCCAAATGATTTTTAGTTAAATACGGAAGCATTAATTTATTTGGTTTTTTAGGGCAAAAATATGTGGTGAAACAACCAAATGATACGGTTTACTAAGTATTAATCATTTATTTAGTTGCTAACAGGAATAATAAATGTAGCATCCCAATACTATTGACTTTATGAAACATTAGTTGTAGATTTAGTCGTGCGAACAACAATCCATGTTTTACAGTGGAATACTAAAGTTTAATGAAGCGTTGTTGTTATGTACTTTCGTTGCATTAACTAATTGCTTAGGTTACTGAGGTATCCATTATTTTTTGCTTGCTATGGGAAAGAATTAGAATAGGACAGCTAGCTGTATGCTTAGGTTTACTGAAGTATAGGCCATTTACATGGTTACTAAATAGATTAAATACAGTGTAGTAACCAAATACTTAGGGTTTGGGATTATTATTTGGTTATTAAAGAAAGTGATTGTAGGGAACCATGTATCTACTTGAATTTTATTAAGTAATGATCGAACGTTGTAATTACTTGGAGTTGATGAAGTATATTTGGTTGCTAAGCAGAAAACTAAGGGTTTGGTTAATTGATTGATTTGAAAGAGCAAGATTTAGGACGCGGTTTTCCAAGCATCTCTTTGCACTTAGGCCACATTTGGCCCATTGTACACCCTAACTAAGAATTTTGCCTATCTGGGGTAATTCCAACTGCAGTAGTGATCTTTAACGTGTCACACATCGTAGTGGCACGGGACCTACGGCTTTACTTCTTATCCGAAAGAAGGTGCGCTTTCAGATTTTAAAGGCAAACGCGCTAGCTACTAGACCACCGAGGCCGGCAAGGGTTTGGTTACTAAATTATTACACTGTGTAGTAGAAAAAAATAAATTATAGTAGCCCCTGATAGACATAGTTAGCTGCTAGTTGAAGTTTGACAGCTGTCGCTGTTAAATGTCTATTATAATCTCTTAGATTTCTGTTAACTTCAGTGTTTATTGTTCTTCTTGGTTTGCTTATTTAGATTTGCGTTGGAAATATCGTGAAAATTAATTGTAGTGCCACACGCGGTGAACAATTTTTTAGGTTTCATGTTTAAATATAGTTAATAGAAGGCGCGTTTTAGTCGCCAATGCTAATGCCAACTTTATTATTGCTAAAACGAGTTCATATTTAAAAACGTAATCTGCCATTTGTTTGAGGGACAAGGAGAAAAATACGGTTAGTTAGTAATTAGTTAGTTAATACAGCAACCTTGTATTGGATTTCAGAGCCATTTCCCGGTTTCTACTGAATTTATTAGCGAATAGCAACCATCTACTATCAATAATCAATTTTTTGATTGGTAGGGCGAAAGGGAATGTGGCTACTGCCTACTTATATGAAATGAGGCGTTGATTAATTGTTTAGTTGCGAAGCAGATAACCAGGGCCACATTCTTATGCATATATTTAATGTGGTAATAATAATATATAAAGTATTAACGCATATAATAACAATAAAGAAAACGGAATATTAATATCTAGTAACAAAAGAAAAGTATGCAATGCAGTGTTATTGCTAAAGCGAGTTATTGTTTCTTATTCAGAAAGCGTAAACTGTCATTTTTAAAGTTTGTTTTTGTTGTTACAGTAATTTGGTGGATTTTTGCATCATGATAGGTGTGCTGGTGGAATGAAAGAATTGATAGGTTCCAGTTTTGTGGTTAAGATTGCGGTTTATGTTTCCTTGAAGATTCTTAGTAGCCGGTTTAAATATAGTCTTTGCGAAAATGTTGGGGCCATTCTAGATATATGAATTTTAGAAGTTGTACTTCAAACAGCAATTATGATCTAATTTTTATGCATTTTTAATACTGAGAATTGTTTTTTTTTCAAATAGAAACGTAGAGCGTTGTATTATTAGTGCTGCCAATATTAGACAGCTGTAGACTGCTTATGTAATTTTTTTTATCGCGATTCTAACGGTGGTCACTCGTTTGTCACCAGAAATATGCTGTGACTAAGAGCATCTTAGCTGTGGGCCGGTTTCTCAGAATTTTCATCGTTAATGTGTTTACACATACGTGCCTCAGTTGCAGATGATTTTTCAAAATGATAGATTAAAATTTTATAACTCTGCTTGTATAGATATTGTCGACAGTTATAGACAATATTTTTTATGGGTTATTTATTACGTTTCCATTAATTGAAGTTCTCATTTAAAATTTTGATAACATGTAATTCAGGAAGCAAAATTACAGGTTTATGGGTGTGTAATATTCAAAATCTACCAGTCAGGATCTTTTTAAATTGGAAGTAGAACACGATTCCAGGCTTATTTGGGTATAATGTTCTGAATAATATTTAGGACTTATCTTTCAATTCTTGTTTCGTGCTTGAAACATCTTCTATTAGTTTTATTTTTCTTTTTCTGTAGGTAAATTACAAAAATAATTATAAATAGTTTTTTTCCATATTTGGAGTTTTTGAAGATTTTAAGTATATAATTCATTTGTGGTTTAAAAAATAATGAAAATGAGTCAATATATCTATACTGAAACCACTGAAATTAAAAATATTTTGGATTTGGAACGTGGAATTGCTTCGCCCATTTTGTATGTAAAATTTGTTTACAACTGCCAACGAGAAATCAGCAACTCGACAAGAATTCGTAATACAAGTGTGTCGTTGACTTTTGCCAATCCAACCCATGGATGCGGTTAAATTACGCATATAAACTAGCTTGTGTAAGCTTTCACCATAACGTATTTTTGCAGTTTTTCCCCGTTGAATAAAATGTTCGTGGTAATAAATAAAATGCACTCATACGCTTATTGTTAGATAATTTATTGGATTAGTAGAAAGGGGAAGTACAAACAGCGCGTTGAGAATAAACAACTATCAGAACTAGTCTAATCTACTTCTACTTTATACATCCTGTATGAACGTTTGCTAGAAGTTTACAATTTTCTATCCGCATTATTTTTAATGCGACCCAATTTTGCATTTACATAGTTTAAAACAGAATAATTGTGGAAAAGATGTTTTAAGATTCTAATTGATTCGCAAGGGGAAAGCTTACAGAAAGTTGCGACATTTCTAAATATCTGTTCTGTTGCAAGAAAAAGACAAAAAATTGTATTGAATTCTTAAAAATGTATTTTTTATTAATCCCTTAATCGGAAATTAATTTTTGGCAGTATAGAATGTGTGTCCCTCTGTTTTCCATGAAAATAATATCAAGTATATAGTCGAACCTCGATGGTAAATCTAAGTTGCAGAGAAAAAAGAATTAGAGTTATCGCTCAAAAATTACATACACATTTAATCTTTATGATATTGCAAGAATGTAAAATACGCTCTGTTTGATGGCTACAATGAATGCTGTACTATACTATTTAAGTGCAATTGAAATGCCGCCGCTGAAAGTGTAAATGGGATTGCCCGAAAGACTGCCATAAATCATCGGGGTAAAAATCCGCAATTATTGTTGGGAAATGTAACTTCGAGTTAGAGATAGAAGACCTAGTCTAGAGAATGATAAAATCTTTGACGTAGCAAAAAATTCGAGTTACCGACATAAAAATATGAACATTGGAATAGACATTTTGACGGGGAACAGTTTCTAGTTCCAGTAATAAAAAGAATTATAGAGGTTCGAGTTAACAACATTCAACTGTATTTACTTAGGTTTTGTGTTTTAGGATATCATCATTAGTTTTTTTTTTCTTGTAGAATAAAAGTCTGGAGTTAGTTATTAGGAACATGTAATACTTAACTGTAGTAGTTTGATTTCCTCAAATTTTAATGATGGGTTTTCTAATACGGACAACTTTTTGAGCAATAGCCCATTCAGGTACGTTAAAACTGTATTTACATTTATATAAACAAAATATAACGTAACAATAGCGACCTATAATCGTTTTCTTGACGTCATTAGCATAAAAAGATAATTCATGGTTGAATTAATTATTTGGCGGACGCAGCCTTTGAGCGTTTCAATTTTACGTTTTTTCACACCGCAAGGTGTTTTACCAGTAATACTCGGGCCTTTTAATGAGTAATTATTATTGACTCTGTGGTTTGTTGTGTAATTCCTAGATTATACGTTAGTTGGAGTTTGTACTACAAAAATAAATCACTTTCATGTATTCAAATTTTATTCATATTTAGCTCCCTTTTTTTGCTTTGTACCATGGAAGTTACACACAGTTAACATTCCCTTTAACAAATTCTTTTACTTTATACTAAGAGAAATCGCTTGCAGATACATCAGTTTCAATCAGATTTAGTTGGCCGTTTTTTTAACATTTTTTGCCCGGCATTCGTAGAAATAACTTTCAAATATTTAAATTTCTTCTAAACGGAGGTAGAAGTTTTCTAAAACGCTGTACTTGCCACAATCGCTATTAAACATTCATACATCGTAGAAATTGCGATACACAAAATATATTTTTCTTTGCATTTTTGGAAGAAACGTTCGTTTAATATCGTTTAATATTTAAATGCTATCTAATGTAGTTGTCCCAAAAACCCCTGCAGAAATTTACGCTCGATTCAAAATCAATTAGCTGTGGCGCTAACTAAATTCTGTTGCTTTCTGCTTCCAGACAAACTCGTTTTGTTTTTCTCAGTTTTAGAGTGCACAGTTTTCCGGTATCGTGCCGTAACCTGCCAAGTGTATTTCTGGTCCAACAATTTGGAGACGTTGTACATAAATACAGAATGTAAAAATATTTCTTTTCCGCCTTTTTACGCGCAAAATTACTCTGCTAGATATTTATTTCTCACTATAATTAGCCCCCGTGTTTGTAAACCTTTACAATTTTGATTGAACTTGCGTCTGTGCGGAGAAAGCAACCAGATTGGCGTTAAAATATCAAAATCTGATGAAAAGATATCGATTAGAGATAAAAATAGCCTCGTTTCCAAAAAAGACGCGGCCTTGGCGCTAGCAAGTCTGGCCAAACATGTAAAACCCAAGGGTAAATAATCAAATTCCCTGTGACATGTAAACTTATGAGTGTAAACGCGGAAAATCTACATCGAATGGCCACTGGTTCCATTTTAACTACACCTGAGTTGATTTATGTCCCATTTTCTTGTGCGGTAGTAACCATGACAACTTTCTCAGAGTTAGGGAAGTAGGTTGCCAAGGGGTACAAATATTCTTGAACCCAACTTACTTAAATTTGTGGGGGTATTGATCATTTATTTTGCTCGAATAGGATGTAGTAACCAGGTGGGCATGTATTGTTAAGTTTGGTTGCGTTGTTAAAGACGTACAGTTTGTAACTTATACATCAATTATTTGGTTGTCAAGGATAGTCAACGGGTGTGATAACCATTTCATACGCAAATGGTTATCACACCCTTTGACTATCCTTTTAGTATGGTATTAGTCATTTGTTTTGACTAATGGGGGGAAGTGAACGGCTGTTCATGTTTAATTGGTTACGGTAGCCAAGGGTTTGAAAAGGGTAGAGCAACCATCTTGCTAGGTTCAGTAATGTATTGATAAATAATTTGGTTCGTAAGGAAAGTTAAGGATTGCTAGATCAGTGAATAGGATATAGTAACTAGTTGCGTATGTTTAATTAAGGTTGGTTTGGTTGCAAAGGAAATACGAAGGTACAGTAACAACGTAACTTACGAGTTAGTAAAGAGGGTTAATATGTTCATGTGCGTGGTTCATTTACTTTGACACGGTAAAGATAGTTTGTTGTAGTAAATAGGGGATAATAATCACTTGCGTGTAACATGTAACTAAGTTGTATTTGCTTGGTAGGGGAATGAAGGATGTGATATAACCGTCTGTTTAAAAGTGTAGTAAAAAATCGGTCAGTTGTTTACTTGCTCGGTGTACAACCAGTTCCGTACGCTTGTTGATGTATTGGTCATTTGTTTGGTTGATAGATACATTATTATACGGATACTAACCAGGTGTACATGTTTAAGTCGTTACTGTTGGATTGTTCAAAGAATGAAGGCAGTGGAACTACGATTTCGCTAGGTTTAACAATACTTTGTGATATCCAGTTGGCATATTTAATAGACTATTGATGCATAGGTTTTGTTAAGAGACTGAATTTGGGTGGTTAATCAGCTTCTAGCCGACCGCGGTGGTCTAATGGTTAGCGCACTTGCCTACAGATACAATAGACGCGGGTTCGAATCCGACCGTGGTCTGTGAGATTTTTCTATCAGAGAAAAATCTGATTTGTCGGATAAGAAGCAAAACCATAGGTCCCGTGCCACTACGATGTGTGGCATATTAAAACAACTGCTTGACGACGTCAATACCCAAACTGGGTTGTAGAGGCAATGGCGTTGGTGACGATGACTGGGGTTGGAACGATCCCAGATAGGCAAAATTCATAGTTAGGGCCAGATGTCGCGAAAGTGCATAGATATGCTTGGAAAACCGCGCCGTAGATCTCGCTCAATTAAACCTACAACTACAAACACCTAAGGTTTAAAGAGATGAGCTATATTGTTTGGTTCTTAGATAAATGAACAGGGAATAGTAACCAAATGCGCATGTAGCATATACTATAGTAAAGTTAGCGAGGGAAGTAGGACGGGGTTTAGTAAAGTCATCATTGATCAAGTGATTCGAGTGTTTAGTAACCAGTTAGATCCTTAGTTTTATGCATTGATCGTTCGTTTTGACAGGTATATAAATGAATAAGGAATAGTAACCGGATAGGCGTGTTTAATGGACTAAGGTTAGGTTGCTAAGGCAATTAAGAAAGTGTATAGAACAGTAGAAATATAGGTCAGTTGTTGGGTTACTATGAATATAAATGGGTTGGTACAAATTTAATGCAGAATCAATCAATCGTAGTAAGGAAATAAATAGGGGTGTGGCCATGTCTTACATTGCGTAATATGGATTGGTTGCTACGAGATTTTGTCAAGACGGGTGGGGGTAGATTTTACAATAGATTGTTGATTGTTTAAAAAACGAATAGGTTGTAGCAACCATCAACTGTATAGTAACTGTACAGCTGCACGCATACTACACAGATTTTACATTACCTACCATTTATATAAAAGCAAATTTGTATGTTTATGATTTTGTGTTTATTAGAAATTGTTCGTATAATTGAATACTACTCCATCCTTCTGAGCTCATTCGTGTAAAATGAATGTAAGAGAAATTAGACGCGTCTGTTAGCAGCTACCAGTTTCCAATTATTTCTGCTACAAATGGAAAGTTGATTATATTAACATTATTGGCGCATGATGCCAGGACATTCCCCGCGGTTGATACATAAAGCTTTATTACCTAATCAAATGGTGACTTTTTAGCTGACCCACAACTAACATTTCATAAGCCAAACGTTACATTCACACCTTGATAATAATTAATAGCAGCTGGCATCGAAAAATTAGAGCTGGAGTAGAACCAACTTGGTAATAATTGAATACGTGTTTTCAAGGCCCTCCGCCGCAGCTAATTAAAATGGCGATAATAAATGCTTATCATATTCATGGCCAAGGTCATATTCATCAAACAAATTGAGTTTGTAATAGCACAGAGAAATCCAGCCAAGGAAATGTTCTAGGAAAACATACGATTCCCATTTCCATATTACCTTAATTACAGAATGTTCTCAATTTCAGAGCCGGCGCTAATGTAATTTAAATGTATACATTTGATAAATATTTTGGAGACGCCTTGGATGTGCGGATCTTAACCTCTGCTTTGCGGGAGCTTTTTGGGTAGGCCGTTCCATGTGTTCTTTAAAGAAATAAAGAAGTGCAAGTGCAAAGTCGGGTGATCTAAACTGCCATGCAGTTTGTCATTACTTTTCCATTAATTTCTAAAAAGGCGATCGAAGAAAGGGACGAGTCTGTTGATTTCAACGAAGAAACGGTTGTATATTTTATCACAAATCACAAACGTCAGGATTGGGTGATTTGGCCTGCCTAAAAACTGTACGTGCGTTTTGTGTAATTTTGCGAATTATGAAAAGAGAAGTAAAGGAATTGGTAGAGTCGACCGATTTAGATGGCTAAATTACTGTATGTTTGTCTACCGTAGGATTTTTTAAAATAGGATTGAACAACTATCAAAGTCGGGTGATTTAGGTTCTTAAACATTAGTTACATATTAATTAAATCAATTTAAAAAATATAGGAATGCAATGTAGCAATGTACAGTTTTTCAAATTAAGATTTAATATCAAACTTTAGTAATGTTGGTGGTTAAACAATTGTACTTTCTATTTAATTCAACGAATTTAGAAAGACGATTGAACGTTGATCTAGGCGATCCTGCAATTTTATCGAATTGAACTTTGGTTTTGTTTTTTGAAACCTCGATTGGCAAGTTGAAAGAATTGAAAGAAGCATTGATATCGAACAATGTGGGTGCAACCAGTTTTAAATTTTGTCATATTCAATTATTTTGCGAAACCTCACTAAAAGTAAAGTCATGGTATTAGAGTGTGGTGGCAGCTCACTTGGCAGAGCGTTTACTTTCTTGACAAAACGTCGGTTACGGCTTATGTTCAACGTTAATCTGTAGGTGCCCCGTGTTTCTACCTTATGTTCTGCCTAATGGCCGTGACAATAGAGTTGGTGTAATTTATTACCTGTGTGGTGGTATCTCAGTTGGTAGAACGTTCGCTTTCTGAGTAAAACGTCGATTCTGGCTTGGGTTCGAAACCTAAACAGTACTATGCAGATTTATAAAAATCTTGCCTGCAACCACCACACACAATTCCGGCTTGCAACCGTGGGATCTTAATGCTTAAAACATTTTCTGGAATTTCTGTCGTTCGGATTCGGCTTTAAACTGTAGGTCCCCCGTGTTTCTACCTAAGCGCTAAGGAGAAACACGTGGCATAAAAGAGGCCGGTGGTTAGCAGTGGCGCCAAAAGGCTGTTGATGATGATTAAGCAGCCAGTCCATTGTGTACCTCGTCTAATGCAGTAATTTTTTAAAAACACTTTAAATATTTGACTTCAAAGTTTGATGGTGCTCTATCTTGCACATAATTTGACGAGCATCAGGATAACAAGAATTGTATTTTTCATGTAGCTTCTTCTTTAAAAGATTAGCGCAGTAATTGTAGCAAATGCACACCTTTAACTTACATCTCATTGTAAGACACGTGAAAGGTTTTAAGCAAGTATACGCCCATACGTCTCGCAAAGAAGTACTGAAATACAGATTCACTTCTACATTAGAAACGACACGTGCTCACTGTTGTTTGGCTTACAATCTGGTGTTAGAAAGAGATGCCTTTCAGTTCGGTATCTCAAGTTATCGTCTGGTATAAACAAATGTCACAATAGTTCTCATCAGGGCATGCCACGAATTTTTATTTGTGGCTAATATTTGTCCCTGCATAAGTACAATTTAATAAAATGGATTGGGACTGCTGTGTAATTTCATACTCTCAGTTCATACAGTTGGCATGGACCTGACATTAATCCTTTAGCTTGGAAGTTATATGAAGAACAGTATTCTAATGGTATCTATAGTACAGTTTGATTTTGAAGTCACAATAGCAGGATGTATTTGGTCCCCCTTCGTTTTCATGGATATGTATTTCAGTTATGGACATGGATCGTTGAATACTCGGTATAAATTAGGCTTTTACAATGTGTTATTGGATTTAAAGCCTTAAAAGGGTTAATTATCGTCTCTGCAACAAAGAAGAGAAGCCATAGATTGCTTCCGTCGACTTTAAGTATTTTCACGTCAGCTTCAGGCTGTCGAAACCGGAAGTACATAGCCGGGGCCAGAGAGTTCAAAAGCGTCACAACACCAAATGTGTTAATTTTTGGAAAATGTTTACCCGAGCCGTTTGCGCACGTCGCAAGTTTTATTTACTCTCCGAGCTGTGGTGTTTATTTTTTTCATTATCAGTGAACTGAGATAACCTACATCCTCGGGCTTTCACATCTTCGAGAAAGAATTATCCGCAATTAGATTTTCTACGCCTTGCAATATTGTATGAGTGGGTTGGTAGCCTGCAATAGAACGCACGACATGTGATATTGATTCGGTTTTCCCTTGTTATTATACTGTATTGTAACCGATGATGATCTGACGGTAGCAGAAACACTGCGCATGTTAGTGAATCTTTCAAGGCTACTATTATAGAGATAATACACACCTGTTATTGCGGTAATTAATTTGTGTTTCGCCATTGTTGCTCTTGTCAGCTTCCTGAATTGATTATTTACGGCGTTACACAAAGCCCTTTTTTTTAATTTATCTTGTCTACATGAATAGTATGTAATACAAAACGGAAATATAGTGCAGGGCAGTTGAAAATTGCATTTTCCAACTGAATATTCTGAAAATTTTCTAAAAATGGCCGTCATCGTTTTCAAAATACTGTAGTATATTAATTCAGATCATATTTTTACAAATATTATTTTCGCCCAAGATAGACAACGGTGATTCTAAACATGGACGAAAAACTTTCACCACGTTTAAGTGAGGTTATTTAACCCCTAAATCACTTAGTATTTTTTTTGTTCGGCACAATTCTGGAGATATAGTGTTTTAAATATCTTCGGCTACACAAGGATAAAGTTTTTCGCAAATGTTTGAAATAACCTTGCATATTAAAAATATTTAGACATTATTACAAGCTTAATGTTTTGACGGAATTTAATCGACTTGTCGATTATTAAAGTTGTTTTAGGGATTTTTGCTTAGGTACCATGAAAATTAATGGTACTAACCGGAATACACAAAGCAATTAATACAAGTGTTCTAAAATTATAGTGAGTGGAAAAATTACTTAGGAACAATTGGAATATTTAGGAAATTGTTTAAGAAAATTTGAAATAATGGCCTCGAAAATGTTACATTTTATGTTGGAGGAATGTTTTAAGCATTGCTAGCGTTGTGGATGATTAATTTAGGAATGTAAGCATTTGCTGCAAAATTGTAGTAATTTACTGTAAAATATATGAGATTATTGTTAGGAGTTATTTAAGATTTTTAGTAATGTGAAAATTATAGATTGTTGATGATTTTTAATGAATTGTTTCCATTTTGTGAGTCATTTAGAATATTCTAAAGTCCATAATTGTAAATATTGCTTGCAGTGTTTGTTTAAAAATTGCTGGTGATATCTGAGATTTGATTAGGAATTCAGATGAGTATTGCAAAATTGTAGGAAATTCTCAGGGATTTCTTGCGAACTATTAGAATGTTTTGGGAACGGTGTAAGAAGATTTGAAAGATTTGTCGAAAGATGTTATTGAATGATAATCGTTTAGGATTTTTTTAGCATTGTAAACGATTTATTTAGAAATTGAGGCAATTTCTATAAAATTACAAGAGTGTAGTGTAAACTATGTGAAATAATTTTGGCAACTATTTAATATGTAGCAAACAATTGGCCAGTGATGTTAAATCACCTTGTAGTGCTTGTTTAAGATTTGTGCGAATCGTCCTTGTTTTCTGAGATTTGTTGAGGACTAATCGGGAATTTATGGAAGTGCAAACTTGTAGGGCTTGCGGAATAGGATTAGATTTTACCTATTAAGGAATGTTTAGATACTGTGCGGGATTCAAGGAATTGTTGAAAATTAGGAATTTCTTGCAAATTATGGGAATTTTGTTTATAATATTTAGAGTTTTCAGATAAATTGCTCAATAATATAAGGGAACTGAGAATTATTGATATAAATAATTAATGAGACTGCATTTAATGTACAAAAATTGAAATTTTAAAGTAATATAATTATTAAAATTTGAAGGCAGAATATAATTGTAGTTTAAACAAAAGTATTAATTTTCCCCATTATACCTCATACTTTTGATAAGTAAAAATGTATAGTAAATTGTTCGTGCCACCACATCATGATAGATTTATGTTATTACATAAAATTCACACAGTTAGTCTACCGAGCTGAGCTACTTATATACGCAAAAACAGGGCGAAAAAGTATTTATTTTGATAAAAGTTTAAATTTGCCGCCATTTATAAAATTAATTTAACTACGACGAGGGTTATTCGGAAATTAAATTCTCAATTGAATTGCGCAATGAGTTGTGAGGTGCCAGCAGCTGCTTGCGATCGGGCGTTATCTTGCAAATGCAAGACTCCAGAGGTCAGCTATCCTCGCCTTTTATTCTAAATAGTCCTCCTCAACTTGCTTAAGGTCTCACCCTACACATCTGAATTAATTATTGTCGGACAAAGTTCCAGGAAGCCAACCAACAATAGGCTTTTCCTGTCCCAAAGAACGTTTGCTTAAACTGTTTGGCTTTGGAACTCGCATTCTTCCACCGCATTGATTGTTGCTTGGTTTCAGCATTTGTGTACAGTCACGTTGCTATCCAGAATGTGATTCAGGTACTCATCGCTATCATTTCTGTAGCGTTGCATGAACCTCGCATATTTGACGATAAATTTCGGCAGCGTTTTCGTTTTATTTTGCATGGGGAAAACGAATCAGCGCGCAATTTTATTGTTCATTTTAGCGCGTTATTTTATAATTAAATGCAATGATAGAGCCACGGTAAAGTGACGTGTGGCTAGCTCATCAACCACTAAAGCACCCCCACAATGTATCAGACGCCCCTAATTTGGCGGGAATATTTAAACCGTCCTTAGTTTCCGAATAAGCCTCTTGATTGTGCATCGTTTAAACGTATAAGAAAATGTTTCTGCATAAATGAAAAATCTCTTTAGCATTGTGTAATTATTTATTAATACCCTATAAACAATATGTATTTATTTATATACGTTTCGAATTATTCATATAATGTGACATAGGTCTACATATCTTTCACCATTTAAAATAGAGCAATAACTGTGCTACATTTTAGAATTTCTAATTAAAATGTAGTTTTTGTAATTTATATCTGCCCTAACAATAATAATATCCTACTGCAAAGAGGTTACAACTTTTCCTGCAATATTTCATACAGCAAAGTTACTAGCGTAACATCGTTCTACCAACTTCCTTTTTTCATTTCAGGTAGTAGTACGGCTTGTGTAGTAGTGTTAAACAAAGAAAATAACACGTTATACACTGCCAACATTGGAGATAGTGGGTTCATGGTGGTCCGCCATGGTAGAATCATCCACAAATCTGAGGAGCAGCAGCACTACTTTAACACCCCCTTCCAGTTGTCCCTGCCGCCTCCCGGATACCAGGCTAATGTGCTCTCCGACCAGCCTGACTCCGCCATCACCAACAACTTCCCCGTGGAAGACGGTGATGTCATCCTTGTCGCTACCGATGGTGTCTTCGATAACCTCCCCCAGAACTTGCTCGTCAAAGAGTTGTGTAAGGTCAGTAAGCGTATCTTTGTGGTTTGCATATGGGCGCTCGGGTTATGTGTCAGTTTAAGCTTTCCCAAGCTTTACCTAGAATTGGCTGAATGCCCAAGCCCAGGTTACTTTTTAGATAGTAATTTCGGATAACTACCGCTGTTTGTAATTTTATACCAACCTAAAATAATTTAATTCCTAAGATATAGATCAAGGAATTTGTCATTGTCTCCTCCGAACCATAGATTGTTTCTATTTCATTGAAGTTTGTCTTGTTGTGTTTCACACTAACTTTTACCATACCAGTTTCCAAAATTTATTATTTCTTTCTAGTCATAATTTGAGGAATTTGGTATTGTTTGTAATTGTATACCAATCTTAAACGTTTGATTACCAATGATATATTTGGGATTCTTTTTTTATCTTCCAGCAACTATAGCTATTTGTAATTAATCATAACAAACCGTGTTCCCTCCTTTTTAGCTTGAATTTGTTATTCATTATTACGTTTTCTCCAGTAATATCTAGAACTGCCCAAAATAGACAAACCCATATTATTTTTCAGGGTAATGGTTTGGGGGTTTGGTACCAATCCGTCTTAAATATCGAATGATCTGAAGCAGTCGTAAACGTTTTGAACGGTTTGGCGCGAATCGGTACTCCTGATCTGGATATACCAACCTAAAATGGCACTGGTCAAGAATATGGGTCCCAAACCATGTTCTAATTTATGTTCTAATTAGATAATGTAAACATTTGCTAACCTAACCTAACCTAACCTTGACCAGTAACAGGTTAGGTTAAGTTAAGTTAGGTTAGGTTAGGTTAGGCTAGATTAGGTTAGGTTAGGTTAGGTTAGCAAATGTTTACATTATCTAATTATAACATAAATTAGAACATGGTTTGGGACCCATATTCTTGACCAGTACCCCTAAAATATTTAATTCCTGTATCCTAGATTAAACGCATTGCTTTCTTTGTAGAAATCAAACATACACCAAATAAAAATACATAGTTTAAGCTACTTAACAGCATAATCCCGGCCAATGTTCAGACAGTTATCCCAGCGACCCACAAGCTAAATCCTACTCATAGAAAGTATTGGTCGAAACCAGCTGTGGAGAGGTAAGGGGGATGGCCGAGAACCTCCCAATTGCGTTTGTAAAGTCAGTTTTTCGTCTGGTTCAAGGTGTGTGGGCTTGCGTTTTCGTGCCTGACCTGGCGGCTTTCGTCAGCCTGCCTTTCATTTCTGTCGAATGGCTATAGGTTTTCTAGAGACCCCAAATGTCTTCGTTGATCGTCATGTCCGGCGGTAAAAAAATCGACGAATAATATGCCTTGTACATCCCAGAACAACGTTGCCCTAATCTTCGTACAGATTTTTTAATCTTGAATTATATCGGCCTTGGTTGATTGGGATTATAATGGTAGATATACCAACGTTGTGCCTCCTTTGACTATACTCTCCACATCGTCATCTTCTTCATGATAGTGCTATAAAAATTTCATTCCTGTCCCCATTCGTTGCATTCATGATGTTGAGTCAAGGTTTTTGATAACCACAGCACATAGAAACTTTTCGATAGCCCAGTGCAGATACGATTTCAACGACAGAGCTTTTTTGAATGCTCGTCATTCGAGCAATTTCTCACATTTTCAATCGGCGACCGTTGATTGATTCTTGTTCGTTTTTGTTGCAAACTTAAATCGTTAGTGTTGACCACACCAAACACTAATTTTTGATTCATTACGTCGCCTCCATAAGTCCCCGCTAATATTTGATGAATTGCAATGCGTTTTTCATTATTGTCGTGCAAAAATCAAACAACCGCGCATTTCTTACTTGGAGCAAGTTTCGATTGAAACTGACATTTGTGGCTGTCACTGCGCGCGTAATTTTATAACTAAATCAGCGCTAAGCCGGCCCCGATGATTTAGTGATTAACGCGCTTGTCTATAAATGCTGACTCGGATTCGATCTTGGAGGTCGGGGAGGGAAAAATCTGAAAGTGGGCCCTTTGTCGGAGAACAAGTAAAGACAATAAGCCAATACTTGCTGCAGTGCATAGAGATGCTTGGAAAACAGCGTCCTCGATCTCGCCCAACCAAAACAAAAAAGGCAGCGCTGTTTGCTACATAGGTAGTACCGATGTGCTATTCAATCGCCTGCACGTTTCAACCTCATTCAATATATCTGAGAAACTGAACTTCCTTCCTATTTAGTCACAGCCTAGGATATTCCCTCGTTTGTGGAAGTCATCATGGACGTTAGCCTATTATTATTATTTTTTTTAAAATCATGCAGTTGCCTTTAGCAACTCCATGGTTCTCATCTCACGCAGCTTATTCCGACTCAGCACTTTTCATGCTATTCAACGGATCTAACATGATAAATCTAATGCCCCAATTATAACGAAGACTCCCCAAACATTCAGGATAAGTGCAGTGCTCAGGAATAGAACCTGAGCGACTTTGATAGAATAACCCCGAAGTGAAGCGCCTCGGTCACTACTCTACCGCGGACCCGTGATGTTAGCGAAGATGTACTTTTCAACCGAATATTTTTTCGGTTGTATCTGGAATTGTCTAAAAAAGATTATTTTATTTCCCTACCACTTTGTAATTTTATATCGTCTAACTTTTTTTCAATTTCTATATCATGGATTAAGGGATTCCCCGTTATCTTTCAGCAACTACAAACTAATATGGAATTCCCCCAAGAAGTAGTAAAGTAGTTAATTCATTCGTTCTCAACCAGACTAGTATTTTATTCAGCATTGTCTCTAATAGGGGATTTCCCATTCTTTTGGGAGTTATAGCTATGATTGGCTTATTTGTTAGCACCAGAATAATTTTTTTCACGGCGTTGTGTAAAACGCCGTGTAAAGTTAATCTCAAAATCATTTTTCTAGGTTATGGTTTTGACAATTCTCCAAAAATTGTATTCTTCGATCATAAAGTAAACTATATATTTTCTACTTAAGTACAGCCTGTAGAATTCTCTGTATTTTGGAAATGAGTACCGAGTAATCGCAGGCTAACTTTTTCCCAGGTTGCATGCAATATTTTTAATAATTGTATGCTGTATTTCAGGTTCAGGGAGAACGCTGTGCCAGCCGACTGCAAACTGTAGCTAATTCCATTGCTTGGATGGCACGAAACCTCTCATTCGACGAAACTTTCATCTCACCATTTGCCGAAAGTGCTTTTGCTAATGGTATTAATACGATAGGTGAGTCAGGACATCCAGTGTGTCTGCAACAAACTTTCACTCTTATAAATCGTAGATTTTAAGAAACACACTTCTAGAGTTGGTTGTGGTCTTTAAACTTGTGCAAAACATGAACGTGGCGCACTTTTAAAATGGGAATTTACCCGGAGAGAGGAAGAGAATTTGCTTATGCCCCAGAAATAGGTTTCTAGTTTAAGGACCACTGTTTTAGGGCATTTAAAATTGAAGTTGATTTGACTCTGTTCAATGTAAAACAACAAAATGAGAAGAAAACTAATTTTTATCAAGTTATTATTAAACATTCTATCCTTGTAATACATTGTTATGGTATTACGAGCTATATTAATGTTCCCCTGCATGTTTAACTAATTAGATAATTCACGATGGAGCCAGGGCATGGTCACTTAGCTCAAATTAGTTTAATACGCATGTAAGTGCTTGCAAAATGCCCCGATAATCTCTAGTGTAAACTGGGTCTCATTAGGGTAATAGCACTAAGTACGTTGTTTATATATTTTTTCCTGCAAGGTCTGTTACGTAATCTTTTCCATTGATAGTGGGATTAATATTGTCGTAATCAATGTCGTTAATTTCATTAGAAAAGCGTGCACAGTTTAATAAAATTACTTTTGTTTGCTCGTGTTGGAATTGGATAAACATGACAAATTGTTCTACTTTTCACTCAGTTGTAATATTTAAGAGAATAGCTTAATACCGCTTCAATTAAATATTTGAAATGCAATTGGAGATATGTCAAACATACTTCACAGACTTAAAATCAAGTTTACTTTATACTTTTTCGCATTGTGGAAATATTTTTCATACATGTGATGTGCATTTAAGATATCTGAAATACAATTATACATATGTTAAATACAAGAAGGCATATTTATTAAGAATTTTATTTATTTAAATTCCAGTTGAGATATTTGAACGACATTTGTACACTTTGTAACTACAACTTCATCTATTATTAATACATTTTCACCTGTCTGAAATATAATTGCATTCATCTTAAATACAATCAAACAAATTAAATATTTGAAACACAACTTAAATACAATTTTAAATATTAGTGAAACTATTCACACGTGTTAAATACATTTTAGACATGTAAAATGCAAATTGAAATTAAAATGTCTTGACATATCACCAATACAATTTCATGCTTGTGCAATATAATTTTGCTTATCATAAATACTTTTTAGATATTCGAAATATGATCCTACATATTCAAATATCTGAAATGAATTACACACATAAACTTAAATATAATTTTACCTGTCCGGAATACAATTTACTTGTCTCAACTACATTTTAGTTGTATGAACTTGAATTGAAATATTTTAAATACAACGTAACATCTTTAATAATACAACTTTATGCTTTTAAAATATAATTTTATTGATCATAAGTACATTTTAGATATTTGAAATATGATAATGCAAATTCAAATACGTAAACCACAATTACAGGGATCTCAAATATACTTTCCAATGTAAGGGATAAAATTTACTTAGCTGAAATATAGTTATATATATCGTAAATCCGTTTCAGCTGTTTAATACATTTACGCATATTTATTAAAGAGGTAAATACATATCACATATGAAATTTCAAATATCTGCGATCATTGTAACACCAAAAACATTTTTAAATTGGCTTAAAAATACGTCTTACATAATTATAATTTATTTTACGATATTGAAAACACAGGGGCAAAGTTTATGTTTAATAGTTAATGGGTTTGTAACAAACAAGTATTGTTTTTCTATGTTGGCAGTTTTATTTGAATAGATACAGTTTACAACAATACAGAATTCCTAGAAAGGATATTATAAATTGTTGATTTTTAGCTAAAAATTAACATTTAAATTATTGATCTTTTTAGATGTAGATTTTATTTTTGGTATAGTTTTTTTCGTACCTATGATAAAGATTTCACTGAAAGTTTTATACAGGGTGTCCCACGACGTGAGGTCACTATTTCGTTTACGTAATCTTTAGACCAAATATAGTTAAAAATTCTAATAAAGTAAACCGTTTTCAAAATACAGAGTGTTAAATCATTATTTATTAAATAATTACAATTTCAGAAAAGCCAATATTTATTTTTATTTTAGTTTAAATTTACTATAAAGATTGTTCAAAATGGCCACCGTTGCTCTTGAGACACATTCTGGCTCTTCTTCAGAGTGATCTGGTTGCTCTACGTAACATATCATTATTATTCGGAATTATCTCTGCTGCCTCAAAAATGCGTCTCCTAAGATCTTCAACAGTCTCTGATGGTGTTTGGTACACCATATCTTTCATATGGTCCCCTAAATAATAATCTAAACAAGTTAAGTCCGGAGATCTTGGGGGCCAGGGGTGCTGTTCTCCTCTACCAATTACACGTCCTATAAACAGTTGATTCTGAAATTGTCTTACACGTAACGTAAAGTGCAAAGGGACACCATCGTGCTGGTACCACATACCATGTCTGAGCGCCTGAGGGACATCATCTAACAATCCTTCTAAATGATCTTTTAGAAAATTTAAATATCAGTTGGCGGTTAGATGGTTCTCAAAAACGAATGGACCAATGAGCATTTTATCAATAATTCCGCACCAAATATTTGCTGAAAACCTGTGTTGATAATTTGACACTGTAAGTTCGTGTGGATTCTCCAAATCCCAAGAATGGCTGTTCTTTCTGTTCATTAATCCATTCCTTGTAAATGTCGCCTAATCCATGAATAAAATTCTATTACGAGGTTTCGATTTTGAATAATCCAACGCCAATATTCCATACTACTAGCGAAATCTGTAGGTAAGAGGGCTTGAACAGGCTGGATATGAAATCGATATAAACCATGATGTTTTAATGCTTTCCAAACTCGCATTCGTGGTACATTAACTTGTGCAGATACACGACGAACATAGATGCTGGGACTATTATCAGTTTCTCACAAGATGTTGTCCTCATTGTCTAATACTTGCTGTATTGGACGCTCGGATCGACGATTTAGGGAATGTTCCATGTTCACGTAGGTGGTTGTGCACTCGTTTGAAAACTCGTCGGTCTGGTAGTCACCAATTTGGAAATTTCAACCCATAATCTCGAGCAGCTGCTACTGAGTTTCCCTCACAAAAACCCTATATGTAATATATATCGGCGTACTCTCGCGTTGTAAAAGTAAACATTATCAACACTGTTAATAAGCGCAAGCCGAGAAATCAACTTTAAGGTCCTTTAGTGTTTGACATGCAAGTAAATAATATCATTTCTATAGTAACGTAGACAGTTTGTATCAAATACCACTTAATATCATTTATTGTTTCGGCTGCTTTAGTATTTAACTAAAACCAGCCAAGCCATAACTTTAATACAGTGGATATCGTTTATAACGACGTTGAAGGGACCAACGAAATTCGGTCGTTATAACCGTATATCGCTATATCAAAACACCATATTAATACATACATATGTTGAAAAATACATTTTATTTGTGTTAGAAACGAGCACATTTACGCGAGTGCTAGAAGCTTAAGCAACAAAAACAACATTCAAGTGTTACAAAACGTAAAAAAACAATCCTCAACTTATTTCACAAACAACTTAACACTTACATAATTTTACATACATATGTATGTATGTATACATATTTAAGTTTTAACAAAAAAATCTGTCATTTTGGTTTGTTTTTATGATTTTTGGTTTTCTAAAGAGTTTTTTCAATAATTTTTTCCAAATGTAGCAATGCAAAATCTGTTTTATCCTCTTTTAAACTTTGATTAAACGTGAAAAAATGCTGAATTGTTTCAACTGCTGGAAATGCATCCTTTATAGTTTCATCTTCCGTCATATCCTCCTCCGTTTCGAGTTCTTCATCAATATTTGAAAAATTTTGCCAACCCTCTTGTGTTGCCAGGTTAACTACATGTAAAGTTCGAACCCATTCAGCTAAAGGTAAGTTTTCCTTATCCGTATCATTTTGTAGTCGAAGCCACTCTGCTAGGGGTAGATCATCTTCATCGAAAGAATTTTCTGTTGCATGTAAATTAAATCCAGCATGTGCAAAACAATTTGCTATTGTCCATTGAGAAACGCGATCCCAAGCTTTTGAAACTAGAAAAATAGCCTTCAGAATATCTAGCTTCTGACGAACACCTTTCTCGTCAATGTCCTTTAAAAGCTGGATGATTTGAAGTTTTCTAAAATGTGTTTTTGGGGATTTTATCACACCCTGGTCCATTGGTTGAAGAACTGAGGTGGTATTTGGTGGAAGGAAAACAAGTTTTATAGCTTTTAAATTTTCAATATTTGGGTGAGCTTGACAGTTGTCCAAAAGCAATAGAATTTTCTTTTTTTTTGCCGAATGAGGTTATTGTCCCATCGTGCAATTATTTTAACTACTGAATGAATACGTTTATCCGTCGCTTTTCGCCTTGCCTTTTCGTAACTCGGTAATTCCCCTAGCCAATTCGGTACTTCCCCGCCGCTTTCGCGTTACCTACGCGACGCGATCCGTCGTTATAAAAGATAATTTGACGCAAATTTCAAGCAATTTTTCGTCGTTATATTAGTTTCGTCGTAATATACAATGTCGTTATAAGCGATAAGTCTCACGTATAAAAAGTTTTGTTTCTAGTCGGGACTGAAATTGCGTCGCAAAAACCGATATGTCGTTATGTCAGATGTCGTTATAAACGATATACACTGTAGTCGATTTCGACAAAATGACCACTCTTTAGGTTCGATTTCTTTTCACCTCTCCTACATGTAGATGAAGTACTGATCTCACGACATGGGACACCCTGTATGTATCCCGAGCCGGTTTTTTGCGGGAGCCATGTGAGCGCCTAAAGGCCATAGGCGCCGTCGCATCCTTTATCATTTTAAGAAATGTTGTTCAGAGCCGCATTAAAATAATTATTATAATAAATTGAATAATAGTATATTAAAACATGAGTTACAGAAGGCAACATATTCAAGCACGAATCCGAAATTCGGACACGAGCCGCGTAGCGGCGAGTTTCCGAACGGAGGAATGCTTGAATGGCCTTCTGTAACGAGTTTTTTATTCTATTTTCTCTGTTTCGGCTTCCATTTACATTATTTATTTAAATTTTTTTATAAAAATAGTCGGCAATTTCTAGGAAACTTTTGGTAGAATATAGTTAGGTTGGCAGCAACTATTTGTGTTTGTCAGTTGTGGGAATTCGACGTTTCAAAGTTTATTTAACACGAAATCGAAATTATAGTTTAATGCAAAATATATCAATTTAAATTCCACAGATCGGGATAATACTCAAATTTAATAAAGTCTTTCAGCAGGGAACATACACTTAATGTCAGACCGCAGGCATACCAATCGCTGACAACAAAATGTCACTCAAGATCGTTTAAGAATGAACTCCATTCTAGTCTTAAAAGTAGTGCGAGAATAATGTCATTCTAATGCCGAAACAGAGAAAATTGATTCAACGTAAAGGTTTCCAAAATTTTTATTTGGTTTCTGGGAATAAATAAAACAATTAGATATTTTTGCAGTGTTCGACCAAACTGCCTCTAGCCTACAGGAATTGCTAGAAAGCTTTACTCTTTCATTTAATATTTTCGGTTCTTTGGTACTAACTATAGCAATATTTGGTTTTACAATTTATTTTTCACATTTTGTTTATTGCTGCAGTATAATTCAAGCAGTTTCCATTTTATGGTTATATAGGGCTAAGAACTTAATGTTTCTCGGAAATTACAGGTTATTTTATTTTTATCACTACTCTCTACTCTCCAGATGTTTAAGTGGAATTTATTTCCTGTGCATACACAAAACGGACAAGTAATCTCTAAAGCAGCGAAACATTCTAAAACCACCCAAGGGCGTATCCAGCTCAAAACGGAAGAGGGGGCAGCTTTCTGAATCCAACTTATATCGTGGGGGAACGGTGTTCAACAAAATTAATTTTTGCAATTAGTTGCAAATTTTCTAACTGCAGCTTCCACTAATTGTTCCTTGTTGCGAAAATCCATTGACGATGAATGCTTATCACGGTTAACCTATTTTCACCAATAGTGCTTCTAAGCCATATTTTAATTCGGCGAAGGGAGCTGAATAAACCCTCTATAGTGCTTGTTGTGCAGGGCTGTGAAAGCAAAATCAGTAGCACCTTTATAACGGCTGGCAAAAAACCCTTCGCTCTTTTTTAAAACCTCGATGATATCTGGCGCTTCTTTTACCTCATTCCACATTTTGAACCACAATTCCCTTTCTCCTTCGATGCCTTCCAAATTGTAAAAAGTTACACTAGATGAAGTACTTTCATTCCATTCCTCCAATTAAACATCTCTCATGTTACTCGGATGGAAATGCGTCAATAAAAATGCAGGCGATTTGTCCGCGGAAAATCTGACTTCTAATGATAATATGATGGAATCCCAGTAAAGAATTATTAGAGACCTTCTCAAAAATTCGAATGGATTTCCGGCTGGAGGGTTGCTTCTATGCATTTGTCGTCCAGCAACGCGAGTGGCGGTTATATCAACATTCAAATGCTTTGCAATGTCAAAACGTCAGCTGTGACGTTCTCCGCATCTTCCCTCTGCTCTCTTGGCATGACAAGAATAGTTTGAATGTCCTGGTTAGCTTTAACTATGTCAAGTGCCGTCAATTGAAGTGTAGTTGCTAGGGGTTCCAGTATAGAGGAATACTTCGCAATTAATGCTACTGACACAACAAATGAAAATCTGCACGCCGCTGCATGCATTTTTTCTGTTTTATTTTAGATTTTTTCACCTTAGAAGGGGTGCAGCTGCCCCCCTCTTGCCTCCCGCCCCCCTCTTGACCCCCGCCCCCGATACGCCCTTGAAACCAGCTTCAGTAGCTTCTATTTACAACAAATCTTGTCTCAATAAATTTCAATAAATTGTATAACTTCTTTGTTATTTTCAAGAATTATTTAATATAATGCTCCTACATGTTTTTCTTGTGTTTCCTCTTATATGAAACATGAATATCTGAAGAAAACTGTGGCTTAGAAATAAAATATAAATTTGTAAATTATTTATTTTTATAAATGGTACCAGAGTGAAATATTATTAACTGATAACATAATTTGGTGGACGCATATTAGAAAAAATTGCCCCCGGCGTCATAAGGTTAAGCGCCGGCCCTGTATGTGTGTAACACAACTACAAACTACATTTTTGTAGTACGCCCTGTTATAAGCAAATTTCTACATTATGTATATATGATTAATAGCAATAATTAAAATGTTTAAGAAATATTCAAAGACTGCTTCCAATTATACTCTTTGGTAGTAGCACCAAAATCACATGGGGGTACACTTATTGACATTTTACAAATATAGCACTGCAATTATCTCTTCTCTTTTGTTTCAGGTGGTAAACCGGACGATATAACGGTAATTCTAGCAACAGTCGCAATATGAGCTCAATCAAGCCTTAGTCGCATCTCGTTCTTCTAATTTATGTCTTAATTACACCATCAACCTTGTGATCATGTAACTACTCTCCTGTCTCCCCCTCATATTTGTTTAAAATAATAATCGAATCTGGACTTTTGCATCGTTCACGGCTCGTTAGCGGAGATCCACTGTAAAAGTGCAATTTATTGGAAACAAAACACTAACATCAAAATTTGGTTGTGAGCTGTATAAAAATTGTTTGTGCAATTGCAGCGGATTCATTTGTATTTAAATGTGAGAGTGGATGGTGCACTGTTGCTCTGATATTATGCACGATGTTATTTTACTAGTTTTACTTAAATTATTGTTTTATGTTAAAATGAAAAACCAAAAGCACTCGGGCAACATTGTTCGGTGCAGAAATATTCAAATGTATAGAAAATGTGCAGACTCCTCTTTCTATTTTCGAAGCAATTAAAGCGCAATTTGACGTATAGACATTGAGTTAGTCATTTTCGATTTTAACCGAAGCTGTCGACCGGAGTGCTGCAAACGCTTATGTGACTTTAATAGTGATCAATGCAAATGTAGGAAGTTACTATTACTGTAAGTAGGTAGTTCTGTAAGGTTTGGCTGAATTCGCGCCTTTTCTGATTAGAATATTGATAATGAATTCGAAATTTTTACATTACCCCATTCAGCCTGCGAGAAAATGCGTCGTAAGTATTAAATTTCAGTGCATTTTTAATTCATGAATGCCTTGCCCAATTAAAAATCTGAAAGTTGTGAAGAATATTTTAAATAGTTGAATGTAGGACTTTTAATTGCATTTGTGTTAGAATTAGGAATTTTACAGGATTTCTTTTTAGTATAGCATTTTCATATTATGAGTTTATATCAGTTAGTTGACTTATTAAGAATCAGTAACCGTCAAAAACTTGCTAGCGCAATTGGACAAGTAAGCTACATGGAAATAGTTCCCAGGTGATGTTGCAGGGTAAGAAAGGTTTGTAAGATGTTTTACTTATGCAAATGTTTTCATGGGAACCATCTACCAGTGATTTAAATTTGTATAAATACCTTCATAACAGAGAATTATCTTAATTGAGCAGATAAGTTGTATGGAGATGGTTTGCAGGTGATGAGGAAGGTTGAAGGATGTTCATCTTATTCCGTTGTATGCACTGGAACCATCTACTAGTGATTTAAATTTGTATAAATACCTTCATAACGGAATCATCTTAATTGAGCAGATAAGTTGTATGGAGATGGTTTGCAGGTGATGAGGAAGGTTGAAGGATGTTCATCT
>JABXWE010000487.1:0-36607 GCA_014611495.1 Limonius californicus | reverse complement strand
TCTTGAGCGCTCAAATTAACTATTTGTAATATAGAGCTATTAAGTTACCATTTGCCGTCCTTTTTGTATGTTTCTCATTTCCAGTCGTTTAATTATATGTGTTTAAAATTCATTACATCTTTTATTATTTTGTATCTGTATTTGTGTGTGCATGAATTTTGCAAGCTTTCTAAACAGGAGGGAGGCACAATAAAGGTAAGTTCGATTCCCGTAAGCTCTCGGCTTTTCGGCCTTCCACGAGGATCTACAATCAGTTGTGATTTGGAAGGTGGCGCCCACTAATTTTGACCTACTCTGTACACAACCAGGAAGATTTCCTCTCGCAAGCGATTTCTGTGAACCCCCCCTACTCCTCTGAGCTAAGCTGTAGGCATTTTTCCTATTTTCCATTTTTGTTGAGGGTCGACGAAAAAGCTCGTTTGGCCCGTAACAATGTATATATAACGCATTTTTACTCAAATAAATACACACACAGATAATACATACATACTATTATGTATTTTATTTAACAACCGGAAGGCTTGATAACTCTAACTGTTTTTGTGGCTAGTTATGGTTCGAGTTATCTAAGTTCGAATGTATTTACTGCAGTGGAACTTTGAACTGCATTTCTGCGAGAGCTACTGCTCGGAATCCAAAAATGAAAACGCCACTGTAAAGTAAATTCATCGAGCTTTCAAATGTTTTGTCTTTTGACACCTCCGCCATTTAAAATTTTTATGGTGAAAGTAACCCCACTTTTGGGGTCGAAAATGGGTGAACGGAGATAACTGTATTACATATTCCCGTGGCAAATTCATGTGACGTGTTCGGGAGTGGTTCGAAGAATTGAGGTTTAGTGTATAAAGCACATCTGCTTCGTTTTCGTTGGACGCGTCTAGGATTTCGTTATTAATTTATAGAGCATACATTCTAAAGTAAATACTTCAGATAAGTAACTGATTTATGCATTACACGATAATACACAAATATGGCATTCGAATTATTTCATATAAACTGTTGCACTTAATAGGTATTCGTAATATTAAATAATAATCAGCTGTTAATACACAAGAGGTTGACTTTTTACTCGGATAAAATTGTTTTTGGACGAAAATCTGATTGCCAGGGAAATAACTTGAGAATTAAGGGCATGGAAAAATCGCGAAAGCGAAGCTCGGGTGATTTTTCCTATGTCCCTTAATTCGAGAGTTATTACCTTATGGCAATCAGAGTTGAGTCAATCAAAAAAATAATTTTATTCAAGTAAGAAGTCAACATCAAGTGTATTATGGGAAGATTAATAGATGACTACGTAAGATAACGCAATAAGAATATTTATTTGAACAAGAAATACAACAAAAAGCAACATCAATTTTAATCGATTTTAACCGCATATCAAGAGACATTTTAATTACTTTCAAAACTTCAAAATGACATTTGATTGGTTGAAAAAAACAAATATCTAAATGTTGGTTGGTGGTTTTGATAGGAATGTATTAATCACTGATATTCCCTAGCGAATCGATGTTAACGATTCGTCGCAATATTACTTCTTGTAAATATGGTGAGAACCGTTTCCATTAATTGGTACTCTTAAATTCTACCCGCCGTATTAAAAGTTTAATTTTAGGTTTCTAGTGCAACGCATATTTATTAAACTGGATTATATTTCTTGCAAATTATTCACTCGTGTTAACCAAACATGCGAAGTGACTTTTCCACGTGTGATTCTCTGCGCCGCCGTCAACTGCTTGGAAGAATTCAAAAATTGAATTATATCATACGGTTCTGAGATAAAGGAATGAATATTTTACTACAATGTATTTGAAACATGTATTGGCTATTCTAAAATTACCGATATCTAAACACTTTAAACGCTTTTATTAACTGATATAAACTGTGTGGTTTTTCACATCCAATCTTCATCGAATATTTTGCGGATCATACTGTACATGCAGTGGCATTACGTTTGAGGTCGAAACAATCATCTGATGTTGAGATTGTTTTGTAACCAGAATTAAGTAACTGTAAGCAAAACTTTGATATCAGCTCGCTGACCCCATTTAATTGCTTCGTGAAAAAATGTTAAATGTTATCAGTAGTTCAAAATGGTAAATATTTAATTACAAATTTCAATAACTACTCGAAGTGTTGCTTGTTAGAAAAGTTTAAATTGTCAGCTGAACTATCAGTTAAATAAAATGACTGATTATTGCTATTCTCAATTCTCAAATGTGACAAGATGTTTGTAACTGACTTAGTGGTTGATTGTAGGCGCTCAGTTAATTTGTTCACGAGTTGTTCTAGGTGAAAGCCCATTTCCGCTTATAAAAAGAAAGTATATTTTAGATAACTACCGCACTACCTACCATTACTGAATATGCTGTATAATTTACATAATATTTGTATCTGTATGGAAATTTGTTTATTGTTGATACGTGTTTATGTCAATTCAACGTGACCTCTCTGAAGAAATCCTAATTTGGTCGGCTTTGCTATCTCATTTTCATGATTACCAATTTAATGGAATATTTCAGATTGCGTTATCTTGAATAATTAACAAGAAAATTGTGTGTTTAAGCGTTTCAGTTGTAACTCGCTTAATTCTAACGTCTCAAATAACACTGAATTTGAAACGGACAAGGGCTCTGTTTTACTATTTGGATAAAATGTAAATGATATGATAGGTATTATACACAAACTCCAATTGGTTTTGGTAAATGACCTAAATTTGTATTGCGGGACAGGAGAATGGTGACAAAGTGAGGACCCTTCGTAGCCATCCTTCAAAAACCACTAAACTGAAGGGGGATATGGGTGAAAGAACGAGATGGAAAAGCAAAATAGAGAAGAAGAGAGGGGAAAGGGGATAAATTGGGGGATCGGGAGGAAACAGGGGAGAAGAAGAAGAGGAAATGGGGAAAGGGAAGAAGAAAGGTGAAACAGGAAAGTGGTTGGTGGAAGGAAAGAGGAATATGCAAATGAGAGCAAACGGGAGTGAGGAAGGGGGGAGAAGATGATAGAAAAAGCGAACAAAACGAAATGGGCGAGGAAAAAAAAGGGAGCAAGAGCATGAAGAAGTAAGACATGGAAAAAAAAATGTTGGGAGAAAGAACAGGCGGACGGTAAAAAAAGCGAGTGAAGGGGGGAAGGGTTTCCCAATTGTATTTTATAAGAAAGAGTGCAAACATATACAAATAGTGCTGAAACTTACGCCATTTGCGAAGAGCATGTGACTTTGGGGCGTGAGTGGTCTTACGACACAGACATTCGACACTAACGCGCGGTTAATCCCCTTCCTTACGCTGCCCTGCATCCCTCGCTTTGTAAGTAAGTGTTAACCAATAAAAGCGAAAAGGAAAGAAAACGGCATGGTTACAAATTCACCACCGCTAGTCAAGCTACCGTCGTCGGGTTTGTTTTATTCAAATGGAAATATATGCACCCTATTTTTGCATAAATATAATTAGCCGACCTTTTTTAGCGCCGCCTCGATAATAGTCTTGACGTCGGTGACTTTACAGCCTTGAAAATTCAAATTTTTGACAGGGGATTTCGTGAACGGTACGATTCGGTTCCACAATATCTTATACACCTACGGGTCCCCAGCGTATTTGCAATGGCGGACTGACCCCGTTGCCATAGTAACCGATCGGCAAGGAACCGATTACGACCCTGCATAAATGGGTTTTTTGAGGATATGTCCATCCGGAGGTGGGTCGCACCTATACAGCCTTCTATACCTAGAGCGACGAATATTGCAAATGGGGTGAAGAAATGTTCCCCCCTCCCCCGCACGCCAAGGTCTACTCGACTCCTTCCCTCCCTTTTGTTACTGCGCCGTCTGGGAGGTTGAACGGTAAAGCTAGAACTGTTTAAGATTAGTGTCCAGAAGTAACATCTAATTGTAATAATTCTAAACTACTAACTATAATTCATATATTTGGGACACGCTGTGTATTACTTCTTTGATTATTTTGTAGCAACAAAAATGAAAATATTGATTAATTGTAAAGCTTAAAGCTTGAAATAGTTTATATATTGTTAAGATAAAAATACAATTTCAAAATAATATGTTTCTGAGAAGCGAAGATATCGGCTAATCTTGAATGACTTGCATCCTAAATAATATGTAATTTGATAAAGAGATGAGTTATTTAATAGATTAGCTACTATTTAATAACGTTCAGGAACGAAATTCAAGATCAGTCAACACTTTGCAGCGTTTCCCTTCGGAGCCTTCACGTTCGATTCGAAAATACTGTACTAAGTTTGGAAAATGAAAGAAATTTTGAAAGACCAAGTAAGTAATGTTACTAGTTTTTACATAGTGTATTCGAATATTATGTTACTTTCAATGTGTGCCGTTTTTTCTTAAAGTTTGACCGTGATGGGTTCTATATCATCGAAAATTTCCTGTCAGAAGCTGAAACCGATGCCTTGAAACGGGAAGGTGATAATCTGGTAAAAAATATGCCTCAGCAGTCGAAACGGGCTGTACTTAATATGACGGACCATCGACAGGTAAGATACCTTTCTTAATTGGATTTTCCTTGCTTTATTTATTTGTTTGTTGCGCGTATTGATTGATTGATTATTAGCAGGGATTTGCAGTGGGCTAAGTAACCCAGCTTGTACTTCTGTGTCTACGCTGTGGTCTTTTCTGCACCCCTGGTCTCTTCATAGTAGACGAGGGTCCTCAACAAGTTGCAGAATATTTTTACGAGATTCTCATGTGTGAAAATTGTTTCATAGAGTGCTACCTCGAATAATTGCTGTCTCCTGAGGTACAGTGCTGCACTTTTCAGATGTTTTCGTAGCTGGCGGTGCCTGCTATAAGTAATTCCAGCCGTGTAATTCGAGTGTGTCCTAGATCGGGTACATCAGCTGTAAGTCTGCGAGAAGGCGTTCCAATTATTTCCGTTCCTGTACTGCTTTCCAGCAAGAAAATATGTTGTATATTCAGATGCTTTGTTTGAACTGTTCGGGTATACGGAATACAGGTTCTGGGCTTGTAAACGCGGTAGATGTGCCCGTCGTAGCGAGGATATTTGCTTGTTCATTTTTTCTCACTCAAGGATTTTAGGTGGTTCAAACATTCCCTGGTTCGTTTAGAATTAATACAAGGTGATGCAATGCTTTTAAAGCTGCTTGGCTGTCAGATAGAATGGGTATGGGTTTATTGGGTGTATCCGCATAGAGCATTCCCCTGGATACATTGCATTATTGCAAAGATGTTAACTTAAAAAACTGTGGTTTTAGTTCCTAGACGTACACTTTTGGTTATACGCCATATGTTCCGAGAGTTTAGTTCCAGATATAATCCCTTAGATAGTGTTGGAGTTATGCTGTTTATACCTCCACAGATGCACAAGCCAGGCAGTCTCTGTATCTTGGTTAGCTATATGATAACTACTTTTTGCTCAGCCTTAGGCCACCACACTAAAGCTATCATGGATTTAACCGCCACGGTGTAGTACCATTGGACCATCTTTGGTTATAATCCTCGTTTCTTCCCTAACATGCGTCTGACCATCATGGGATGCATTTTCGCTTTGTTTGAGATAAGATTCATGTGTACGTTCTAATTCAATTTTGCATCTAGGATGTTGCTCAGATACTCCTGGCTAAGCTGAATTTTATTCTTTCGCCAAAGACTGTTAGGTTGTAAAATGCCCTTGAACCTGCTTTCTTGGTAAAAGGTATTACTGAACCCTTTCAAGGGTTTATCGTAAGGTTTCCCCTTTCACACCACCTTTGGGTAATGTTCAACGCCCTCTGTATGAGGTTTGGCATCATTGTTGGGTGTTTTCTCCTTATCACAACTACTATGTCATCTGCATATCCTTTGACGTAGAGCGCTTCATTATTAAGAATCTGTAGAAGACCATTCACTGACAAGTTTCACAGAAGGGAGGATAGAACCCCTCTATTGTTGGGCGTATAAAAAATTTAATAAAATATTACTTAAATCAAATTTAAAGCTACAGGAGTTTATATTTATTATGTCGTTATTAAGATATAATATTAAATTTCACCAAAGAGCATAAGTAAACGTAAACAGATTATAATGCTTAATTCCCATCGATAAAACTTGTCTGATACAAAATCGGATTACAACTATTCATTATACAGAATTGTGGACGTAATATTACCCAATTTTATATTTGATGCATTTGAAGTCTTAGTTCTAGGTTTAAGTGTAATTATTAGAATAACATTTGTTATGATAAAAGTATCTTATTTTAAATAAACTGAGGTTAAATCAACCATTTTCGAACAATATAGATAGATTGGAAACGCAAAGAATCAAATCACCAGGTTTATATATTCTCCTACAGAAGTAGGTAATATAGGTATGTGCAATTATAACTACATTTTCCCTTGTTTAACATTCAAATACAATTATTTCTAGCGATTGTTTTATTGAACCACTAAAAACAGAATAATTCGTATTAAAATAACATTAAAATGTTGCTCAAATTAATCTTGTGTATAATATACATCAAAAATTGCAGCATTAATTTAACCTACCAATGAAACCTGTTTGTTGCAAACTTGTATTAGATATTGTGTTAAACATACATTTGGACATAAGATTAACTGATTTAGTACCCTACAAGTTTCTTAGACTTGTTTTTCGCCTAAAATAGTGTAAATCTCAAACAGTTCGCAGTTTTTCGAATAAATACATACTTAAAATTTATTTCTAACTAAAGTCTATCATAAAATGATTTACAATAAAATCATTATATATTTTTTAATCTATTTTTTTACAGAAATAGGTAATTTATGGATACTTTTACGTTTTTTCAAATATTAAATTTAATATTAAAAAATCCAATGATTTATCAATAAAACATGTCTCGTACAAAACTAAGATAAATTTATATAGTTAGGTCGAATTTACGCTTAACATTACCTGATTTGATTATCTACATGTTCTTAATACTTAGTTTTAGCTTCAAACATATATGGATTATGTATATGTTGGATGCAAAATAGGCAAACCTTAACTTACAAAGAAAGTGAGGTTAGAACATCGACATTTCAGGATTTTGTATTGTTATCCACTTAAATACAGTAAATTGCATAAAAACAATAATTATTTTTCCTTTCTAGCATGAACTCTCATCGAAACTCCATCATAACAAGCATAAACATCACTAATTTCTCGTCCTAACCGCCAAAACTTATTGTATAATACTAAAATAGGTTAGATCTTTAAATTAAAGAAGGTATATGGATGTAATATTAAGTAATTCTGAATTATATGCATTTTTACGGTTTACTTGAAGCTTAAATATAAATCAAGTAACATTTTATTGCTGCCAGAGTGGATAAATCTTAATTTATAAATAAAGTGGGGTTAGATCCATCTACCCGAAAGCAATTTTGAATTGATATTCAAGATTTTGTGGTGAGAACACCTTTAGGCAAACCATTATGTTAGTGTTTATTTATTCCCCTATTACAAACAAAATATTTATGCATATAATTATATATTCTCATTTATACAATTTAAATCACATTTCCAACCATCATAATTTAATCAACAATTTGAAATTAAGTAATTGCATAAGTGTGTTACGTACAAAATACCCCCAAAAAATCGTCGGTCATTAATATCAAACATCAAACACTTTCTTAATTAATAAACCTCATTGCTCGAAACAAAATTAGCATTAAGCCGAGCTAGAAATGTATTAGATTATTGTTTAACTACGTTAAATACGTCTTCGAAACCTATCTGTGGTTTAATGGGGCAATTAAATTACAATTTGCTCTATCAAAGGTAGAGAAATCACATTTTATAAATAAAATGAGGTTAGTTCATTCATTAACGCATTTTAATAAGAACACTTTATAATTAATTAAAATATTTTTTTTAATAGACTACCAATAAATATAAACTAAATATTTACATTATTACAGTTTTCACTCGAAAATCTTAATAAATTATCTGTGTGTTTAACCTAACCTCACATAGTGTGTTTCACTTTTTCAAATACTTTAAAAGTCGTTGCAGTTACTAGAACGTTTTTATGATTCTTTATGAATTACTTCCTAATTATTTGCTTTTTCAGGGCAAGGATCAGTACTTCCTCGACAGCTCTGAGCAGTTGAGCTATTTCTTCGAAGCCCATGCTCTTGGTCCCAAGGGAGAGCTCCTAGTGGACCCCAGCATATCTTTGAATAAACTAGGACACGCTATCCACTTGCATAACGAACCTTTCCGAAAAGCACTTTTCGACCAACGAGTCAAAGATGTAGCCAAACAGTTGGGCCTGGTTGAACCTGGAGTTGTCCAAAGCATGCTGATTTTTAAAAATCCCAGAATTGGGTGCGTGGGTATGTGTCGACTGTAGCACCGGCTTTTTTACGTTTAGTATAAGCAATGGATTAGTTTGAAAAGCAGTTTCATTTTGTTTCAGTTACACCCCACCAAGACGCATCTTATCTTTACTCTGAGCCAGTGAATCTAGTCGGATTTTGGATAGCCCTGGAAGATGCCACGTTGGAGAACGGGTGCCTGTGGTTTTTAAAGGGTTCCCACAAAAATGGTGTCTTCAGAAGGTACATCAGGAATCCCGATAAATCATCCGACGACTTGGTGATCTTTGACAAACCAAACCCTGATTACAAGTTGAGCGATTTTACTCCAGCTCCTGTAAAGAAAGGTTAGTTCTTATACAATAATAATAAACTGGCGAAAAAGTTAATGTTCTGTACTACGAGGGAAAGTCACAATCTAAAATTGTTTTCCCGAACCATAACCTCAAAGGGTTGTAGTATGTTTAGTGTAATGGTTTAGTGTTTAATTGCTGCCTATCCTGATTCTTGAACTTGAACTTTCAGTGAAAATGGGGTTATGTAGGTTGAACACTAATATAACCTTGCTTTTTTCACCAATTCATTCAACTAATAATTTAATTATTTGCTGTTTTGTAGGATCCTGCGTGTTGCTCCATGGAAAGGTTGTTCATTACAGTGAGCCGAACAAATCGGATAAGTCTCGACACGCTTTCACCTTCCATATTGTTGAGCAGCATAAAACCAAATGGGCGGACAACAATTGGCTTCAGACAGCGAACGGCTCTTTTCTAAATTTATATAAAAACTAAAATGTACTGAATTACTCCTAGTAAAAATTATTCTTGCTCTTTAGCTCAATGCTTGTTATTTAGTTTTATATTAAATTTAGCTGAAATAGGAAATATTCATACATTAAAACTATTCGAGAATAAAGTTTCTAGCGTTGCATAAACTGCATTGTCCTCACAAACATAAAAGATAAGTGTATGACTGAAATAAACTAAAGAGTTTACTACGATGTTTTGATGTCATAGATTACAATTATTGAATTGTAGGCGATGTTACCCATTTTATAGCTGAAATAAAACCATGTTTAATTTTTTTTGTATAATTCTAATCACGCTTTTGGTCGTTTTATGTTCGTTCTCTCTATATTAAATTAAATGCACAATTTTGCAGGCAACGTTTAAATGAGTACTTTTTTTTCTGGACACACAAAATTAAGGAGCTTTCTCGGTATTCATTCAAAATTCAAGTAAATGCTACCTCAGGCCACGAAGCCTTGCTGATGGCTTCCAAGTGCGTGCGTTTAAGAACTTAAAGCCTAGGAGAGGTAGTTAAAATATGGAGGGGCTGATTCGTCCTGCAAAACCTGCATGTGGGGTCATCTACTGGCTCTACCCCGATCATGTCCGAAAACCTTCTGTGGTTATGGATGTCATCTTAACATTTCCGTGGATGTTACAGTGTCTAGGGCTTGCCTGCATTCTTGTATTAATTTATAGTAGGTACCGTTTGAGTGAAGGGCCAATACAGCCGCTTGGCATAAGTAGATCAAAGCGATAAACCCCGGGCAAAGAATTGTATTGCACTGGCAAATTCGCCACCGTCTTCTAACCGCAGATCTACGCCATCTTTATTTGTGTCCAGGCAAACCTTCGACGATGCTACTCCAACAAACATATCTAGACATGCTCTGACCACCAAACAGCTGTATTGGTCCTATGGTCTACCGCAACATACTCGGAATTGGTATAAGAATGCAGACTGGCCCTAGGCACTATCGGCGCGCAGAATTGGGCCAAAGAGCTGTGGATCACAGGACACTATAACACAGAAGGAAGTGAGGCGTTACAGGCCAATCGAGCCCTTTCGACGACCCGTAAACAAACGGATGGAAAAGGCCTACAGCTTAGCTCAGAGGAGTAGGGGGAGTTCGTGAAAATCGCTTATGGGAGAAAATCTTTAGTTGTGTACAGGGCGAGTCAAAATAAGTGGGCGCCACCTTCCAAATCCAGCTGATTGTAGGTCCTCGTGGAAGGCCGAGAAGCCAGCAGCTTATGGGAACGTAACTTACCGTGTTTGTGCCTCCTCCTATATATATTCAAAGCGTGCAAAATTCTTACACCAGCAATACAAAAGACACAATAAGAGACAGTAAACTTTAAAACACATATAATAAAATGGTCGACATATGACAATACAATGAAATGACAAGCTATAACACAAACAGTTTGAATGACAGAATTTTAATTCTTGAACGTTTAGAAAAACTCGCCGCTGTTGACGCACAATATTTATGTTGTAATGAATCTCTGTGGCCAATGGTGCAGAGTTTACAGGAAAATTACAACATGTAAAACAAAATTTCTCTCATACTTTATATTTTAAACACATACAGTCCACAACTGAAGGTCGCTTCCTGTTTCCAGATACCAAAAAAAGATTCAATGATATTGAACTTTGCAAGTTGCACATAGGCTTTCGCTTCACAAAACACAAAACTTTAGTTTTTACCTTAAACTTCCGCTGCGAGGCAGGCACAACTTTGGAGAGTTGATCTCCCAAAAGCAGGAAAATATGTTGAACGATAGTAGCAGCAGCCACAAGACCTGCGCTGGTTCGACATTCATCCGCCGAACGGCGGTGGGCCAATTCGCAAAGAATTGCCTTTTACTGGGGTTGAATCAAGTGTTTCCCTTTTTAAATCCGGCAGTAGCCGACGGTCTGTTTATACCCCTTTGGTAATAAAACAGCGAGACGGAACACCCATAACAGATACCCCTCAAAAAAACTCAAAAGCCGCCACTTGCAGCACTCGAAATATATATTTACGCCCTCCCCTAGAGATGTAATTTTGGGAAGGTCCGGAGCCGAGACAGGTGGAAGATCGACTGACTTCAAAATGTAACGGGATTTGTGCCATTCCAAAAGATATTGCACCATATCTTGAAATGTTACGCAAGACGGAATTTTTTAACACGTGAAACGCCGAGATCAACACTTCCGGGAATTTGGTCGGCAGAAAATCAGCCTACAAAGAGAACGTTCAAGGTTTAAGGGAACCGGCCTTCCATAACTCAATTTTCAAGACAAAACAAAATAGCGAAAATAGTAACCCAAAATAAAACTACAATTAAAATAACGCTAATAATTCCTACGAAGCGGCGAACAAATTACGGAATTAATTCAAGCGTAACGGCAAATTTGAAAATCACATAATACCCCCCTTTCCTGAAGAGAATTTCCCTGAATGAAAACACAAAGTCAAATCCGGGTAAATAACGTCACAATCGGGAAAGTCTTATACCCGAGCAGAATTCCGTCCAACCTGCCGATACAACTCGGGGAGGAGTTTGGGGACAAGGGACCTGAAGACGATTAACAAACACCAAATGAAGAGAGCGTTCTGTGCATCACGGGATCAGCACATCACGGTAGCCTCACAACAAAAGGAGTCATCAAACGTAACAAGCCCAAAAAGGGTTTCAGGTACGAAGCGAAGAGTAAAGGCAAAATTGGTAGTCGAAAAAAAGAACAGTGGAATTGATCCACAAAAACTTGAAGACGAAAGACAAGACCGTTAAATCCGACAGTAGTCGATGGTCTGTCTAACGGCAACACGGCAAACGAAAGCGAGAACGATAACGGAAAAGGTATCGGTAGCGTTAAGGGCAGAACGGCAGCGGAAACGCTAACGAGACGACAACAGAAACAGTAACGGTAACGTTAAAGACAAGACGGCAGCGATAGCGTTAAGGGCATAACGGCAGCGATAACGCTAAGGGCAAAACGGCAACGATAACGATAGCGAAACGGTAACGAGACGATAACGGAATTAACGAAAGGTTCAATCTAATAACAAGATGCGAAAGGCGATAAAGAAAAGAAAACGACTTCAAAATATTCGACATACCAAATGCCTTGATGACAAACACAAAGACGAAAGAAAACGACAAAATAAATTTCAAAAACAATCAAAAATTTCAAAAGCGGAAGTTAAACGTGAGCGAAACGAAAAAAATAAATGACCACAAACAAAAATGAACGACAATAAACTAAACGACAGGACAACTATTCGAAAATAAACGACAGCAAACGAAAAAAAAACTAACACAATACGAGAGCAAACCCAAAATAAAACTACAATTAAAATAACGCTACTAATTCCTACAAAGCGGCGTACAAATTACGGAATTAATTCAAGTGTAGCGGCAAATTTGAAAATCACATAACAGAGGAAATATTCAGTAGTCAATCGTTAGCCCGGAGACTCTAACGTTAAATTGGAGAACGAAGAATGGTTTCTGTCTCAGATCAATAGCAACTGAATTTTACAACCAGCGCTGATGCAGACAGACCTATTTATCTAAGAAACTTCGCCATGTTGCATGAAATAGTTTTTTCGCTCTAGCAGGAAGCACGATAGAGTTGTTGTCGGCTTGTTAACTGGTCATGCCCTCTTTAATAAACATCTGCACACCTTGGAGAGGTAAATGACCCCGTATGCAAGTTCTGCAGAAGACGGGAGAAATCAGCCCTGCATATTATCGTAACTTCTGGTCCTAGGCTTTTAGTCTTTAGACACTAGCGCTTGAAAGCCAGTTTATCCAAACCTGAGTATTGTATTTCAGGACGCTGTATTTATAAAATACTAAGCACTAATAATACGAATACCATTTTGTTCTAAGTTTATTATAGGTTTACATTCCAAAACTTGAACTTGCCATGAGCAGCCATGTTAACCGCTTCCTTTACTTTACATTACTTTACATTAGTAAGTTGCTAGCCTTCGGCAACGGAGCTGTAGAAGAATCATCTCTAAGCGCAGCAGTGGCACAATGGGCCTTCACGGCCTGAATATTACATTTACTTCCTCCGCCGAATAAATGATTGAATAAAACCCGCAGTAAGGTTCAAGTCTGTAAAAATCTGCCATGTTTTACGCAAGCCTATATTTATGCCCTGATGTGCTTGAGGCTTATAGCCTATATTTTAACCTAAAAGATTGTTGGCATGTTAACCAATGATGTAGATAGCTTAAATGTAGACGCGCCAACGCATACTCCAATCCTTTCAACTATCTCGGAGACATCCGTGTGCCATATGTTAATTCCATTCGCTAGTTGTGACAGTATCGCTGTACTTTCGTGCGGTTTTTGAGAACCACTTCGAAGAAAAGTCACATTCTGTGGGTTTGACCAAGACTTCCAAGTAAACTAAATCCACAATATTTACATGACGAATCAGATATCCCGGTTTGAAATATGTGGCTCGTTCCAACCTTGAGACACGTATTCTTGCTTTCCTTGTCACATGTAAATGTAATGGTAAGAGGTCTAGCATTGCCTTCGTAGCAGCTGTGTAACCTGTTACCCTCAGGAAAGCAAAATTCTGTAATTCTTAAGATTTGTTTATTGTAGCTACTCTCTCGTGACCAATAGATCAGTTTATGTTTTGACTTCTAAATCTCCCAAACAACCTTCAGTATGTCCATGTTGTCATTTTGTGGTTTGGTGAGAATTCTTTCGACGTGCGAATTCGATGTGTTTTTTTTTGTTTACGGCAAGTTAATTTTTAGGTCCTATGTGCTCTACACTTCTTTGCACATGGTAGTTACCAAAAAGGTATACGAGGTAGGAAACTACATAAAAGGTATGATTTTTTAACCAATTCTAGAATTAATATTCTATGAAATTATTTTAATTTCAGATTAATAGGATCGCAACATTTTAACAGCAAGCAGACGTGCAAGAATGCAGTTAATACAGAATAATTTTATATAATGTAATAGTTGGTATAAGAATATTTATTAAACTTAATAATAATAAATTAAAAACACTACATATTTACAATGTTTATTATTTTAACTCTAAAATGTTCAATTCTCTTCCCTTCAATTGTAACACAATTGCCTCAATGACAACTCTTTTTCTTTATTTCTGGCTTCCAAACATCGAATTTTTAATTCAATCTCCTTCGCGTTTTTTATTTACATTCACATCACTTGTGTGCATTTGACTAAGAATTTCCAATGTAGTCTTTTGTCCTTCAGTAAATGCTTCTGCAGCTATTTGAAGAGTGGATGATTTATCTAAAAAAATTATGTATTTTTACTAATTGAGAATGCAATTATTTTTTAATTTCCTAATTAAACAAACGAAATGGATAGTGTTACCTTTATATTCAATTTTTTTTATAACGGAGCTCTCTCTGTAGTACCAGCAGCTGTAAAATTTCACTTTGGTGCAGCTGCTGGACTTGACTTGAGATAAACATCTGGCGAGTGGTTCACCTGGTGGTGATGGTGGTGGCTGTGAGAACTCGAAGTTGGTGGCCATTTCTTCAATATCCAACCCTGGTTCTCCTACATTGTCGATTCCTTTAACCGCTATCCACGACAGAAGAGCCATTAATTTTTCTTTGGCTGTAGTTAGTCCTTTTTTGTAATCTTCACCGCCTCCTATTTGTTGTTGCATTTTAAGTAATTCCCTTGCCTTTCTCCTTGTATTGCACTTCCAGTCAATAAAAGTCTGCAAGTTGGAAATAATAATTTAGTTATTTAATTGTCGATGTAACTTTCAGCATCATGTCAAAGGCCTATTTAAGCAGTGTTCATTATAATTAATAAATATAAAACTTCAAAATACCTTCTTCCATTGCGCCTCGGTCTTGCTAGGTCCAGCCCCACAACTTTTTAAGGTGCGCGACACATCTTCCCATAAATTTTCAATTAAATCTGCTTCCGATGGTTTTGTTTTGCCAAGCAATAACACTTTATTTTCTGCAATGAAGTCGACCAATACAGTTAACTGCTCAACGGACGTTTTCTTCTTACTGCAAAAGGCCATTATTATTACTTATAAATAACAAATTTTAAATTAAACACTACAACTGAACAGCTTTCAAGTAAAGTAAGGACTGAAAACTTGCCCATTCAACAATTTGTATGTTCTTACCTGTCCCACGAATGCAACCCTTTAAGAAAGGGTGTTTGTGGGGCTTTCCACGACTGATACTTTCACTGCATTCAAATTTGTTGCAATTTTTCAGCATATTACACCGCATGAACAGTCACCAATTGTCAAAATGGTCGTTAAGGTTGAGTATCGCTTACCATATTTACGTAAACAGCACTGATAGAAATCGTGGTCACTTCTACTTTACAACCTCTATCAGTGTTACGGAATACCAAATAGCAATGCGATAGAAGTTTGTCATTCCGATTTACTGAAATTCCAATCCGATTTGACCACTTCTATTCGATTTTGTAAAAGTTAGGGAATACAGCTGAATGGTGCAAGATTATGTGACCTTGCAGCTAGGAATAATATAATAATAAGTACACAAAATTTAATCAAAGAGAAATCATAAAGAAACGTAAGTACCACCTTGGGGGAAAAAGGGTAACCCAGATTGACCATGTCCTAATAATGAAGTGAGCAACATCAATAAGAGACGTAAGAACATACAGAGGAGCTTGCCCAGACACCGATCACTATTGAGTAGTGGTAAAAATGAAATAAAAGATCTCAACGCAGAAACACAAAAATAAAATACTAGAAAAATGGGATACGGAAAAATTTAAAGTAGAACACATAAGAGAAAAATATAGAAATGCGGTAGGTAAATGCAGAATTAGTATAAAACAAAACCCAAAAACAGAGATATAGACCAAGAATGGAAAATCTTAAAGGAAGAGATAACGGCGACGGCGACAAAAGAGATAGGACATAAGAGTAGCAAGAGGATGGGAATGGTTCAATGAAGAATGCGAAGGAGTGGTCAAGAGAAAGTGAGAAGCAAGGTTAAAATGAATAAAATGGTTACGCACGGCCAAAGAAGACAATAGGGCAAGATATAACGAGACAAAGAAAGAACTAACAAGAATTTGTAATCATAAAAAAGAGAATTGATAAACAATACAATGGAAAAAATTGAATATAACAGCAGAAACAACAACTTAAGAGGCATGTACAAAAATATAACTAAACAAAGAATACGGTGCGAAGTAAAAGCAAGAGGGATAAAAAATCAGGCAGAGAATACAGAATACAATAAGGAAAAGATATAGAATAGATGGATGGAATACTTCTCAAATTTACTAAATAAGGAAAATAATAAAGAGGCACAACAGGAGAGAGCAGTAGAGATTTAGAGAAGGATGAGGAAACAATCCTTTTACCGCCACAGGAAGAGGTTAACAGAGCTATTAAAAAAATAAGAAATGACAGAGCCTCAGGTTGTGATAAAATAATAGGAGAAATGATAAAATGGGGAGGGGACACACTACATGTAAGATTACATACGCTGATAGAGAAGATATGGGAAGAGGAAAAAATCCAGAAGAGTGGAGGATGGGAGTGGTGGTGCCGATACTAAAAAGGGTGCTCCTGAAGAATACAGCAACTACAGGAGGATCACGCAGCTTACCTAATGTAGTGTATGAAATACTAACAACACTTTTACAATAGACATTGGTAGAACGTACTGAAGTATGTACCTATAGGGGACTAGCAATATGGTTTCAGGCCTATAAGATCGATGACAGCCGCCATACATGTATTGCAGCAAATTAAAGAAAAATACTATGAATATAATATTGATGCGCATGTGCTGTTCATTGATTTTAAACAAGCATTAGACAAAGTCAACAGAACTGGCCTATTCGAGGACATGGAAAACTTGCAGATTCCGCCTAAGCAGAATAAACTAACAATAATGATTCTAGAAGAATCAAAGACAATAGTAATAATACCAAAAGGGACAAATGACAACTTTGTGATTAACACGGGGTGCGATAAGGTGATTTTCTTTCAGCAACATTATTTGATATGGTAATAGAAAATATAGTAAGGAAAATAAGAGGACAAAGAGTCGTTATTTGTTTCCTGCTCAATTGCAGAAACTTTTTCGATTTGGCTCTGCATGGGTTGTTCACAAAAATGCGAGATTGCCTTAGTCCAGGGATCTCTTCCCAATATTCAACGTATGGGAAGCTTAGTGTATCCCATACTGCCCCCCATGCGGTCTGATATGCTATCTATACTATACTATACTATACTAGAATAGGAAAAACGTCTGCATCCTGCATTGACAACATTTTAACAAACTTAACTGTTAATAATTATGCGTGTGGTGTTGTTATCCCTGTCTGTCCGACCATTGTGGCCAGTTTAATAAAATCACTGCGATCACAGATGCTCGTAAACAAACATATAGGAGGAAGATAACTATGCATGGCCTAGAAAAATTCAGAGCGTCCTTGTCAGATATTGACTAGACAATCTTTTGCGACCCAGACTTTAACGTAAGCCGAATGTCTAAGGTTCTCGTAAACAATTTTAAATCGCTTGTACATAAACATTTTCCGATAAAAAAATGTTCTAATAAAAATAAGCCAGTTGCTCACTGGTTTAGTGATTCACTTAAGCAACTAAGAGATAAATTATCCTGTGTAAAACTGATTTATAATGTTAGTAAAAATCCAGATGTACTAATTAAGTATAATACTTTACGTAAACAATATAAAATTGAAATTATAAATGCAAAAAAATGTGCTTACAACAACTTTATTGTAAACTCTGACAATAAGGTAAACAATACTTGGAAACTAATCAACGCCGAAAGAAATGGCGGATGTTCAGTTAAACCTGATCCAGATATTGCACAGGATCTTTTTAACGATTACTTTGTTACAATAGCCAGCAATTTAATTGCGTCACTTCCCCATACTAACTATAACGCGATGGATCTGCTTGAAGCAGACCTAACTCCATCTTGTTTGTTTAATCTTGAAAGTGTTACACCTGAGGAGGTTTGTGAAGCTTTAATGTCTTTAAAAAATTCAAGTTGTCTAGATGTTTATGACTTGAACAGTAAAATAGTTAAAGAGGTAATGGATATAATTGCATTTCCTTTATCCGTGCTTATAAATGCCTGCTTTAAATCTGGTGTTTTTCCTGAAGCATTTAAAATCACAAAAGTGATTCCACTTTTTAAAAAAGGTGATGAAACTATTATTGACAATTACCGCCTTATTTCAATTATCCCAATTTTTGCCAAAATATTCGAAAAAATTATACAGGGTGTCTCAGAAAGAATGGGCCAGCGTTTAGTCATAGATTCTTTAGGTAAAAATAAACCGATTAAACCTAATATACCTTAGGCAGAAAGTCTTTCCTTAAGAAGTTATAGGGCCTTAAAGTTCAATTTTTTCTTTTTTCTTTTTATTGTAATTTCTACAAATCTAAAGATATTTCCTTCAAATTTGGTACACATACTTACTTCTCGGAAGGACCCTATAGATGATGTACGTTGTGTTGTGTTTCTTATTCTTCTTTTTTATGTAGTAACAGGTTCGAAATCAAGTAGCTGAACTTGATAAATAAAACGCTGTAGAGGTTTAAAACATTTATTGTGTAAAATACACCTCAAGGCCAAAACTGCGGCTGCAGGCTGACTTATCCTTCTTTACCCTCGGTATTCACCTGTACAGACTAGGGAAACTGCAGAAAACCTAGTCAGGGTAATGTATCTTGTAAATTAGCTTGTCGGGGTTAAGGAAATCCCCCCCCCCCGGAATATTGCCCTTAGCACACCACAACATGACGTGGAGGAAAGAGGAAGGATATTCTAACCTGGCGGAAAATCCTACAGGGGCGCCGGTCAAGCCAGAGCGCTCTACTTGAGGCGGGGAAAGGATGTAACGTCGCAGGAAAATGCTACAGGGGCGCCGGTCAAGCCAGAGCGCTCTACTGAAGGCTGGGAAAGGAAATGGATTAATTCGCAAAGGAAAATCTCGCAGAGCAACCTTTGAGACTATTTTCAAAATGCGGGGGTGATTTTGAAAATGATGTGCTTCGATAAACGAGTATAAAGTAATTGTTATAATTTCAACAGTTCGTCCGTATTTATAGCAAGAAACTACGCGACCAAAACAAATTTACGACTTCTTGAAAAATATGTTCCCCAACTGAACCTTGAAATTTAACACAAATAATTTAATAGTTCTGGGAAATTAAATAGAACTGCTCCAAAATCTTCCAAGTCGGCAAACTTAATTCACAAGAACGTACAACAATACAATAAATTACAAGAGATTCTAAATAGTGCAAGTTCTTAAAATTACGTAACTAAACTACAAAACAATAACCGAGCTAAAATATGTGAACATAAAATCTGTTTATAGACATCCTGACCCTCAAACTCGAGACCGCGAAGAACTGACCTAAGATTGCGTAATCTTACTACAACAAATAAACGGAAACGCAAATTCAATAACTAATTAAAATAATTTAAATTCAATTGCTATCTATAAGGCTAGAAATATTCCAAAAATAAAAGCGGTCCGGGGCATTCCCTTACATTACCATTATGTGGTACAGTCATAGAATTATTTTCATTAACCAGACTTGACCGTAAGAGGCACTTAACCTACCACTGAAATTTTATATTGGCTCTAACTTTGTCATTAGTAGAACATTTTAAAATTTTATGTTATTTTCTGAAAGAGACTTAAAAAATACAAAAATAAGGTACTCTTAGTTCATACGCGTAAAGGCAACCGTTTGCCTTAAAATGCTTGTCCCAGGTTTTGGGTTGTCGTTACGAAGTGCAATTATCAGGTAGCCATGATCGCAAAAACAATAGGTAGTGCTTGTGACCTACAGTAAAGAACAATGCTAAGTCAATTAAATACTTTGGTGTTACAGAAATTGTATTTTTTAATAATTCTGTCACTGTATTGTATAATGGTAAGTATGTGTACCAAATTTGAAAGAAATATCTTTAGATTTGTGGAAATCACAATAAAAAGAAAAAATAAAAAATTGAACTTTAAGGCCCTATAACTTCTTATGGAAGGACTTTCGGCCTAAGGTATATTAGGTTTAATTGGTTTATTTTAACCTAAAGAATCTATGACTAAACGCTGGCCCATTCTTTCTGAGACACCCTGCATAGGCTAAGGTAGTTCAATATTTTGAGGATAACTCTCTCTTTAATCCTAGCCAATTCGGTTTTCGCAGCAAACAATCTACAACTCAAGCCGTTCAGAAAGTGGTTAACCATACAGTCGAAGGGCTTGAGGAAGGTAATCACACAGCTGTTACATTATGCGATCTCTCGAAAGCCTTTGATTGTGTCCCGCACGATGTCATTTTGCATAAGCTAGGTTTTTATGGTGTAAGAAATTCATCACTCAGTCTTTTCACATCTTATTTTCAAAATAGAATACAATGTGTGAATATTAACAACGTAAATTCTGGCTCAAACAAGTAGTGCACAGTGTCCCTCAGGGGTCCGTACTAGGTCCTCTTCTATTCATTATTTATATTAACGACCTGTATGGTTCCTAAATGTTGTGTGTTATTTGCCGATGACACTACTTTACTATCTTCTGCGAAAGCTCTTGATAGCTCTCTACAATTGTCTGTCCAAAGTGGGAAACAAGCTGAAAAATTGTTCTACACCAATAAACTTAAAGTTAATCAAGACAAAACTCAAAGGATTACTTTCTCATCTATCAATAACGTAACGATAGGGGTCAACGTCCATATGCTAGAAGTGGTACTTGACAATTCCTTAAACTGGCCGTCTCATGTTGATTATCTTAGCAAAAAAATATCCAGCGTCGTATTCCTGCTCAGAAATTTAAAACAATTTGTAACCCCTGAAATTTTAAGATTGGCGTATTTCTCGCTATTTCATTCACTCATCAGTTATGCCATAATTTTATGGGGAAACTCATCACATGCTTTACGGATTTTTCGTCAACAGAAAAAAGCAATCCGGATTCTTGGGAATGCAGGCAGCAGGGAGCATTGTCCTCCTATTTTATTAAATTTGGGATAATGTCATTACCATCTATACATATATCTATGTGACCTTGCTCTAAATTCACAAGAATTATAGATAATCTTTCTGTTAACAGAGACTTTCATCAACATAACACGAGATTCGGTAATGCACTAAGGAATTCTCGATTTAGGCTTCGAAAATCCGAAAAGAATTACCTGAATCTCAAATTATACAATCATTTACCTGTTTTTATGAAAGCCTTGAATTTCAGCTGTTTCAAATTCAAGGTAAAACACTATTTAATTGACAAATGTTTTTATGGCGTTCAGGAATATTTGGACACTCCCTTTTGTTTGCCTGTTTAGAAGTTTCGCTATGATATGCCGTTTATTGTAGAACTTTTTATGTACATGTGTGTTATAATATCTATTGCCAGACCTGCTGTAAATATATTTTTATATGTAACACAGTTAAATAAATTATCTTATCTTATCTTATCCCACAGGAGGGCTCCGGGCCAACCAGTAACACTTCAGCGCCTCTTTTGGGTAATTCGTCTATCGTTTCGTTTATTTCAAACTCTTGGTATTCTGGCAATCATTCCAATATTATCCTGTTATGTTCCGTTGGTGTCACAAGCGTTTCGACGCATTTCTTAACTAGGTACCCTGGAGCGTATTACCACGCTCTGTAGAGCTTTCGGAGCAGCTTGACGGTCAGGTATGATATAGATGATTTTATGTAGGTAACCTCTTTTTATTATCGCCTGCAGACATAATGTAATGACTATGGTTTCAGCAAGGAAAATAATAGTGAAGCATCCCAGGTTATGATATAGCCTTCCCCTGTTCTAGCTTCAAATATTCCTGCTCCCGTGCCGCTATTAGTTCTTAATCCATCTGTATACCAGATGTCTCCCTTGCGATTTTTCTGCTCTTGCTTTTCTCCTCTCCGCCCCTTTCATCTACTACCACCCTACAAAGTTTGCGGAAGCCTGGAACTCACGCACAGTTAGGCCACAAACGGCGGCACCATAAGTATAAGGCGTCACTCGAGCTATCCAAACCTCTATACGGACTTGAGGACGTCCAAAATAGGGTGTTCCGGCCATATCAGGTCAGAAGTCTCCCAACATGGATCCTCTTAAAGTTGTAAGAGTATGACAGTGGCAGAGGATATGCTCTGCAGTCTCGTCAGCTTTGCATCTGCGACAGTTTGGATTGTCTGCCAGTCCCATCCTGCGCATGGGCTTCATTAGAGGAGTGTCGAAATAAAACGCCTGCAACTTATCGGAGGTTCTTTCGGACTGCGATATTTTGCTGTCTTTGGCGAATGTGCAATTATAAAAGCCCTTGCTTGACAACAGCTTTGAGGGTTCACCCATCTTCGAGTAAAGCTGTTGAGTGTTTCTTGATGTACCATACAGCTGAATACATTCAGAGAGACAGGGAATAGAGGTTTTGGCCCCCAGGAAGATTGTTTGGCGGCCAGCTTGGCGATCCCGTCCGCCTTGTCCTTGCCCGACTTGCTGTCAAGTCCTTTCCGAAAGTCGAAGGGATCCCTGTTTCTGTCTGAATGCATTCTTAAAATGCTAATTTCGTAATAGCTCTGAATATGTCGATATGGTTTTCTCTTTTAAGGAAGATTCTTGCATATCCACTAATATCTTCCCCGTGGGCTACTACCAGAGCCGTGATGATGCCATTATTGGGGCCCTGTTCAGTTTGTTTGTTGCTCCGTTATTCTAAGGAGGCGTGGGGGTACTACTTTTTTGTAGTATGTAGATCCAAAGGATCGTCCTTGGTTTTAGTCCCCATGTTTTGCCTATCATTCTCCTGCAGGCCCATAGTGCTTGCGTGGCTTTATTAACAGTTCTTTCTAGATTGACGTTTAAGGTTAATCGGGTACCGAGAGTGACTGCCAAATATTTCAGCTCCATCTTTCTTTGCAATTCTCCACACATTTTCAGTGTCTCGAAATGAAGATCTCTTTTCCGTATGTATTCTATTACCGTGGTCTTTGCAAGATTAACAGCAAGACTTTAACTAGTGCACCAATCCTCCACAGTCTTTACGGCTTGTTGCATCACTTCTGATACGATACCTCCAAATTTCCCACTCACCAGAACAGTGAGATCGTCAGCACTTTATGTGTACTGCTATAGTCTCTAATAATAGGAGAAGTCCATCAACGACCAGGCACTACAGCTGAGGACACAGTACTCCACCCTGCGGACAGCCTCTTGCCATGGACACCCTTACAGATCTTACCAGGCGCGGATACAAGGGAGGTAACGGGAGCATTTAGCCCCCCCCGCCGAGCCCTGAGATTTCGGCTACTTTTATCTATCTAAATAAAATATTTAATTTTTGTAGGTTCTTATTTTTGTGAAACAAGTTATATACTATTTAGTTTCATTAAATATAATTATTTGACAACCCACCATCCCCGCGAGAATATCACCTGAATCCGCCACTGCATCTTAACAAACATTTTAAAATGATCTTAACAAGGTTAGTGTTATTAGAACTACTTTAAAAACCGATACACAGGAATCAAAGAATAGTGAGCAACTATTGGAATAAGTAGCTTTACAACTTTGTAAAAAGTTTTAGTATTACATTTCAATAAACTTGTTAACATAAATCAAATAATGCCAAATAATAAACATTCTCGTAAATATAATTTACGGAATAAATCACAGCATAATATCAATTAAAACAATTGTCTTCCATTATAACACCAGCACTTTAAATATAAATCACATAAACAAATCTGCATCAGTTAAACTGTTTTTTTTTTATTATGAATTTTCAGATGCCTTTGTAAATGACTCTTCTGTACAAATCTGTAGCCGCATACGTTGCATTGAAAGGATCTTTCTCCAGTATGAGTTCGAACATGTTTTTGTAAGGCACTTCCCTGTATGCATCTGTAATCACATATATCACACTTTAAAGGTTTCTCTCCTGTGTGCGTTTTCACATGCTGTTGTAAATTCGTCCTCTGTATACACCGATAGTCACATATGCTACATTTGAAGGGTTTCTCTTTTGTATGAATCTTCGAATGTCGTTGCAATTGTGTCTTTGTTGAAAACTTATAGTCGCATACATCGCAAGCAAAAGGTTTCTCACCAGTGTGAGTTCGTATATGTTTTTGCAAGTCTATTGTGCGCACAGATCTATAATCACACACATTGCATTTGAACGGTTTCGTGTCTGTATGTATTTTGAAATGCTGTTGTAGATTACCCTTCTGTTCGCTTCTGTAGTCGCACACACTGCATTTGAAAGGTTTATCTCCAGCGTGTTTTTTCAGGTGCCTGCGCAAATTACCTTTGTGTGTACATTTATAGTCACATATATGGCATAGGAATGATTTGCTTTTAATAGACTTATTCCCTGCACAGTTGTCATTAAGAGTTTCCGTTTTTATATGTAACTCATCATGTAACAATTCCAACTTTGTCAAGGTGCCGTTATCGTATCTAACATTGTGATGTAAATCTGGACCTTCCAAATTTACTTCTATTTTAATTGGCTGAATGTAGTGGGCTTCCTGCTTTATCTATAAACAAAAGCAAGCTAAAACATTGCAGTTTGCGGTATCGTAGGACAATGTTATTTATTAGGATAGATACTCAATTGAGGTTGTTTTTTATTTAGATACATATACAACTCAAAGTAAGCTAATTTTTTGTACTACACTCTAAATCTACAAGATCTATTCACCTTGGTGGTAGAAAGTTTTTCAATATCATTCCCAAACCAACCATTACATGCAGTATATGTAGAATTTGATAAAAGGGGGTCACTTTTAACCTTAGGTTTTACATCTTCACTAGTATTGCATGCAAAATCCATGTTAATAGGTTGACGTTTGTGTATTTTAAATGTTGAAAACTGCGTTTATTATAATTCCCTGAAAGATGTAAAAAGTCATTTTCCTTATGCAATTTCAAGGGCAGAGTGAACAACAACTTACCATTTGTCTAGTATGGAAATATTATCGTCCTGTATTCTATATAACATTAATTAATTACCAAGTTTACATAAATAATATGATATCTTTCGCAATATACCTATAAACCGAATTTTGGGTATAAGCACATTTCTAGGTTATGTGTGTATTAACTAATTTTCGTCGAATTAATCTACTAGATATTTGAACTACAAATATTTGTTACACAGTATGCTACAAAGAAATTTTAAATAGGTTCTACAGATTCTGATAAGTTAGAAATGTAAACAGAGTTTAATTTAATGACAATAGCAGACTTACAGATATGCCGCTATACAATTGGAAGCTAGTTTATTGCAGTAATATTTTTATGTTTGTTACTAAATTAGTCATGTTTACTAGTTGCATGTAATTGGCATAAGTACTTAAAGTGTTTTACTTCTCTGCTATGTTGAAATATGGGCTAATAAAATAAAGAATAAACAAACAAATAAATTTAAACAAGAATTTTATATTAAAACTAAAACTAAAGGCAACTACAAAAATTAAATTAATTACAGATTGGCCGTGACTCTTCCTCATTAAGACCAACTGCAACTTCGATTAATCGTGAAAATCAAGATAAAGTTAATGCCCTTATTCAGCAAGACTGACTGGTAACAGTTCGTCAAATTTCTGAAAATGTACAAACTAGTGTTGGAAGTTTCGGACATCGTAAAAAACAAGTTAAAATATTGTGGTGAATTCAGCGTTTGTTGACCGCAGAATACAACTTGAATCGATTGGAAATCGCTTCTTCGTTACTTCACCGATTCGGACTGTTGTGAACACTGTGAAAACTGATGAAACCTGGTTAAATGATTTTACTTTTGAATTAAAACGGACAAGCATGCAGTGGTGTCTACCATATTTCCAAAGCCCAAGATAGCAGAAAATGTGTCGTCAACTGGTAAAGTGATAACAACATTATTTTGGAATTCTTAAGGATGCTCTCCGTTGATTTCCTTTCAAAGCGTCTATAATTAATGCATACTATTATTCGACGGCTTAGTTAATCATACAATTGCATGCAGCGGAAGAAAAGACATAGTTCTGTTTGCTTTCTCGAAGGCAATGCTCGCCCTCATATCGGTAGAAGAACAATTGAAACCATAAACAAATTTCAGGGGGACTTTCTTTCACTAAAAGAAGTTTTATCCGGGAAAAGATTTTAGTTAAATATCGACATTATCGAAGCTGTTCAAGAGTGGATACGCGTGCAAACCAACGACTTCTTCCAGGATGGTATTAGGAACTTTCCAAAACGGTGGCGCAAAGTGCATTGGTAGGCAGGTGGACTACATCGAACAGTAATGTACTTTTCATCATTGTAATACCCGTTTGATACATAATTTCGGTTTAAATTTGAACACTCCTTGTACTGTATGATTTTAGAAGCGTTTAAAAATAGGAGACTTTACAATGTTAAAATAAAATTTGGCAAAGTCACAATTGGAACTTTTTGGTATTTGTAAAAAATTGTGCAATGTTAAGATTTTGCAAACAAGATGAAAACTAGTGATTTTTAAAGAAAATTGAGTAATGGTATGTGAAAATCTTACATGCTCAATTGCTAAATCTCCTTACCTGTCATACTATGGGATTGATTTCAACTATTCTGGTGGACATTATTGGTACAATGTTCACTACTTTATAATTAATACACCTACAGTTTAACTTTAAGGCTTTTTTAATAATCATCATAAGTATGCATGAGTAAGAATAATTCCACTTTTTGTTTGATTTTTACATTTGCATTTTTATACTGCATGAATTTTCATATGTCGTTGTAAGTTAATGTTCTGTGCACTTCTATAGTCACATGCACTACACTTGAACGGTTTCTCTCCCGTGTGAATACGCATATGTTTCTCTATGTCTATCGCACGTCTACATCTATAATCACAAACACTACACTTTAAAGGTTTTTCTCCTGTATGAATGCTCATATGTTGCTGTAAACCTGTCTGTTGTGCGCACGTATAACCACATATGCTGCATTTAAAGGGTTTCTCACCTGTATGGATTCTCATATGCACTTTCAAATTACTTTTCTCGCTGAATCGATGCGCACAGACATCACACTTGAAGGGTTTTTCTCCTGTGTGAATTTTCAGATGTTGCTGTAAGTATTTTTTCTCTGCACACACATAATTGCACGTGCTGCATTTGAATGGTTTATCGCCGGTGTGAACTCGTTCATGCACTTTTAGGTTACTTTTTTCGCTAAATGTACGCTCGCAGACGCAGCATTTGAAGGGCTTCTCTCTTGTGTGAGTTTTCATATGCCGTAATAAATTAGCCTTACATAAACAAGCATAATTACACATACTACATTTGAAACGTTTCTCTGCGGTATGATTTCTTAAATGACGTTCTAATTGACCCTTCTGTGTATAACTGCAGTTACATATATTGCATTTGAAAAGTTTCTCTCCGGTGTGAACTTGTGTATGCCTTTTTAAACTGTCGCTCCGTGTACTTCCATAATTACATACACTGCATTTAAAAGGTTTCTCTCCCGCATGTATTTTCAAATGATGCTGTAAATTAATCATTTGGGCGGTTCTGTAGTCGCACTCGTTGCATTTGAAGGGTTTATCTCCAGTGTGAGTATTGATATGTTGTTGCAAGGTACGCTTTTCTATAGATCTATAACTGCATACATTACAAGCAAAAGGTTTTTCGCCTGTGTGCAGTTTCATGTGCCGTTCTAAATTGTTCTTCCATCTAAAACTTTGGCCACACACAACGCATTTGTGAGGCTTTTCTGCAGTTTGAGTTTTAATAGGAGGTTTCGCAAAGGACTCTTTTATAATGTGATTTTCATAAGTTTGTGTTTTTATATCTAATTCCTCATGCAACGATTCCAGTTTGACAAAATAATCATTGCTGCATGTGCTACGGTACTCCAAATCAGAAGGTTCCAGTGGTAATTGCCATGCTTGAACGCTTTCTTGTTTAACTGCAACAATTATGATATAAGCATTACTTCAAACACATATCATTGTAACAGTAGGAGTTAATTTTAGTACACTACTAGAATTCTATATAAATTAATATTAAAATAATTATAATAATTAACAATTAATTAAATGCTACCTTATATCATTTCGAGATTCGTTTTTTAGGTACGTGCATTTTATAACTTAGCATTTACTTTACTGTAAGCTAGAAATTTACCATTTACATTCAACAAGCTGTCAGAAAATTCTTCCTTGATTTTGCTTCGATTCCCAACACTGCATGAAGGATTGTCTGTTCCGCATATTAATATCTCACTGGTACATTCAAGTTTTACATTGTCATTGACAGTAAATACTGAATCCATATCGATACGTATTTTCACTAAGTCGTGAAAAAATGGTGGTTAAATATAAATATCAGCCTTTTGAACTAAAAGAACTGCTAATTTGCATGTAGATTTAATCAATTACCATTTTAGTACCGCATTTTTACATTGCTGAAACGCATCCAATTTAGTTTTAGGTTATGTACATCAGTACATTTGAACTAAATTCAAACTATTACGGATTTAATCAGGGAAAGCGTAAAGTCAGTTATACACGTAGCTGCATACTTGAATAGGAACCTTGTACAAATTTTTTGTACAAGTATATCTGACAGCTATATAGCCTCCACACGGCACAAGTATTCTAGATCACGTCATTGACGCACGACGACGACACGCTCGCTTTAAATGTCTTCGTTGCAGTTCACAAGAAGAAAGCAACGAAAAAAACGTAGCTTGAGGTGTAAAAACTGGCTAAAAGAAAGGAAAAGATATTCACACACTAATTTTTTAAATTATTTGACAATATATCCTCTTGATTTGCATAATGACTTGAGAATGAACGAAGAAACTTTTATCATTCATCGCTCTTTTAATTAGAAAACAGGAAAGGATTGTGCGAGAGGTTATAACCTCACATGAAAGATTAATAGCAACCTTGCAATTTCTAGTAACGAGAAGAACATATAAAAGTTTAAAATTTTCATCTATAATTTTACTACAAGCATTAAGTGGTACCTACTTAGTCCCTGTAACATGCTCGCGATTGATTCAGACTTGCACAAGTCTCTGCCTCTTCTCTACACAATCAGTTTACACCTGCGCAAACATGACATGTGCAAGTATACAATATAGAAATTCAGACATTGTTGTGTCGCTTGTACAGTCACATATATTCGTGTACGGACAGTAATAAGTAAAGTGCGGTCATAGTTTAGAACGCTCTCATGTTTCACTGAAGTTACATTAATAGACTTGAGCAGTGCTTAATATAATAGGAATAAATAAAATCAAGTAATATTCATCAATTATCAGCAACTAGCCCATTCAGGCAAACGAAATGGCGATCACCCATCACCAGATATTAATAATCAAAAGAAATATGTCTGGGACGAAAGTTTACTTGTAAGCAAAAATAAATATTATCTCCCCAAACAGCTTGAACGCCATTCATGATAGTAAAATCGCTAGCGACTAGCAAATCAATTCTCAGTCTACACTAGGCCAAAGGTTGCAAAAATTCCTCCAATATTCTTGCATGAAGCAAATAACCACCAAGTGCTTCTAAAGAACATCCTTAGTATAGTAGAGAGCTCTTTTACAACCTATTATAGGACAGACTACCTGCCAATCAATCTCACCAGTGAACAAAATTATCATAAACTCACAAAATTCTATACAGATAACAAATTGAAATAGGTATCACACATTTCAAAATCAAAATACAAGCCCCTTATCAGTCGTTATTAGGAATGTGTCTATTTCAACAACTAATGAGATTGTAAAAGAATTAAAAACAACAAACTTGCTTGTATTAAAAGTTATGCGCTTTCTAAACAAAATTAAAAATCCTTTGCCGCTGAGTGTTGTTGATTTAACGCATAATGAAACAGCTAAAAATATATTCAGGCTAACTTATCTCTACCATTCAATAGTATCAGTCAAGCCTAGGCGAACATCTGTTGACATCCCTCAATGCTCCAGATGTCAAAGATAAAACCACATAAAGAACTACTCTAAATTGGATCCTCGCTGTGTGAAATGTTAACTACGGCGATAACCATCCTGCCAATTAGTGAGGATGCAAGTACCACCAAGACATAAACGGAAGAAGCCAACAAAAAAAAAAAAACGCGCAACCCGGCCACCGCGCCGCAACAGTCATACAACAACAAAATTTTATAGATACCAACGTATTCTAGAACAGCTCGCAACAATATAAAAAAGCATCAATTCTCAACTCCTTCGCTATCAGAATCTACCTAGACGACATTCCCAAAACTCTCATAAATCTAATCACTCCTTATATTAATAAAATTAAATCCTTTGTTATTAACACTGTCCTTCCTTCCTTTGAATGAACCTCAAAACATAGACGATACAGTAAGACAATACAGCCGCTGTATAAGAAATCGTCAAAGAAACAACTACACCATGGAGACGAAGCAGTATCACTCCACATAATAGAACACCGGATAATATACTAGAAATGATTAAGACAAAAAATAAAACAAGAAGGGAGTGGTAAAGAGCGAGACCCCCTCATTTCAACACTTTATACAATCGCTTAAACCATTTCATTAACCTGGAATTAGATAGAATAAGAATACACAGATGCAATATTAATTTTGAGGAAATCCCCCCCTTAGACCCTACCTTGTGGAGGGACTACTATTGAGACAGCCAAACGTAGCATATCCACTAAAATCGAATAACATAAGCTACAGTTCAGAAAAGGAAATAGCAGAACTACTAGCAATACATATAGAACAGGTATTTACCCCTAATTCGGAAGATAACGATGACCGCCACATAAACGAGGTAACAAATACAGTCGCTAATCCACAAACACAAACTGCTGAGGCAATAATTCCAGTTACCGTCCCTGAACTTAAGAACTATAAAAAATGCCTTCCCAAGCGTAAGTCTCCAGGCTCTGATTTAATAAATAACATTTCAGAACAGGCAAGAAAAAAGGCAATTGCTTATTTAGCTTCAATTCTGAATGCATGCATGAGATTAGGATACTTTTCTGCTTCTTGGAGAGCAGCTGACATTCTCCCTATTTATAGAACAGGGAAAAATAAGCAAAAGCCGGAGAGCTAAAGACCTATAAGCTTACTATCAATACTAGGTAAAGAGAAGAGAAGACAATCCTCTCCCGCCTTCAAGAAGACATATCTGAAAAAGACATGATCTCTCCTCACCATTGCGGATTCCGACAATATCACTCAACAGCGCATCAACTGTTAGCCAATAGTAAAGGGGTTTGAAGATAAGAAGTATACAGTTATCTTATTTATGGACTTGGAAAGAGCCTTTGATAAGTCCTGGCAAGAAGGCCGCTTATACATATAAAATGATTGAATTAAATATACAAACCTACTTAATAAAGATACTAAGCTCTTTCCTAAGCAATAGAACACTCCGGATACGAATTCCAGCAACCTTTGCCGGCCCTAAATCTATCAAAGCTAAGGTACCTCAAGGAAGCTTACTGGGACCAACTTTGTTAAAAATATATGTACATGACCTTCCTTCCGCAGTGAACACAATCCCGGAAATGTATCCCGATGATACGGCCATAATAGCTCAGAGTGATTCACCTCAAAACGCTATAAAACAACTACAAAGTGATATAAACGTTATGAATAAATGGTTTCATAAAAATGGAGAATCAAAATAAACACACAAAAATGCCAAGCAAAACTGTTCACCTTGAAACGTAATTTTATACTTCCGATAATTAAAACAAATTAATATGACATCTGTTGGAACCCTAAATACTCGGCAGTAAAATATCTGGGGATTCATTTGGATACGAGACTAAGCTGGAGATTCGATATAGATAAGAAACTCAATGAGTGCCACACTAGACTAGCAATCTATACCCACTAATTAATCGACAATCTTTCTTTCGAGATGAATGTGCTGTACTTAATTATAAAATGTTACTCCGATCAATTTTAACTTGTACATGTCCACTTTGGTTCAATACATCTAAGACTTCACCCAAGAAACTTCAGACTATGAAAAATAAAGTGTTAAGACTCTTGATTGCTCAAGTGTCTGTGTTTTGTGCGTAATTCACAAATACACAACGAATTGCAGATCCCATCAATAACAGACTTTATTAAGAAGCTCACCACAAAGTTTTTGAAAACATAATTCTCTGTGACAGTACTACAAAGTCAAATCTTGGTTAACAAGGGATACACATCCTCTTGAAACGCAAGCTTCGAGAAGACTTGGTTTAGGTTAACTAAATTAATATAAATTATATTCTGTAACACATATGTTAAGACTGAGGTGTGAATAAATCACATAATCCTGGCTCTACTCCTACGCCATGTAGTTGCAGTTATTGTAACAAAGCCGTATATTGTATTTGTCATACAGAGCCAGTTCATAAATTAAAAAAAAAACATTGTCCTTCCTCTATTTCTCAGTGGCTCTTAATCTGCCTAATATTATACAAAATTTAACAATACTTATTAAGAATGCCAATGAAATTTAAAAAAATCAGGTACCATTACCTCCCTGGCGGGCTACCACATAGGCTTCGCATGTTTCACCGAGACGTATCTAATCATAGCTGAAAAGTTTAACATACCAGAGTACAAAATCTACCGCTATGATGGCGTAGGTGTAATAATGTTGGGAGGGGTAGCAATAATCATTAAAACAAATCTGAGTAATTATCTGCTACAACAGAAAGACTAGTATCTCTTGAGTACGTCAGTATAGCCCTCGAACTAGACAACAATATAGCAAATAAAATAATGTCTGCCTACTTGTCCCCTAATAGAAGGATCCTAACTGAAGACATTGTCAGTATTTGCCTAAAATGCACCAACACTACTATTTGGCAATGTTAATTCAAAAAACACCGTCTGGAGCTGTCGTGCCAACAACCCAAATGGCCACCGGATCACCTTCTAGTAACCGTGACATTCATTCAAACTCCGCAAGTCACTACATATGTGCCAAGGCTCATTATGGGACCAGTTGATTGGGACACGTTCCGAGAATGTGTAGATGAGATCTTTAAACCTGCAACTGATTTCGCAACTGAAACGAGAATTAACAGCAGTATCCAGAAATGTACGTCAACTGCAGTAAATTGTGTTTACTAATCCACCACAGGCACAATATAGAGGCGTCGACTAAGCGAACACGTCTACCTAAGAACATACTAGCTTTAATATGGGAGAAAAATAAAACAAAAAGATTGTGGTAAAGGCACAAGCTACCGCAACAACTGAGGTTAATCAATCGGCTTGTCCACCAAGTGACTTACAAGTTAGATAAATATCGTATCAGTAACTATCGAAAATACATTTCTGAGCTAACAGCAAGCGATACTTCACTGTGGCGCGCAACAAAAAAAAATTACATCGTACTGACACCATTCCACCGCTTAAGTAAAATAATAAAAGTTACTGCAGCGACCAGGAAAAAGTAAAGGATACCTTCAAATTCAAGATCGAATATACAATTTATAGGCGACGTTCAACAGAACGTTAATATAAATCTACCTAGACCAGTAGTCTTGAAATCAGTCGATTTTACGTCTCCAAAAGCAATAGCAGCTATAATAAAGAAATTACCATAAAAAAACACCTGGACACGATCCAACCCCAACTGAATGCCGTTGTCTTTCTCACATCTTAAATGCCTACTTATCTAAAGGTTACTTCCCGAGCACCTGGAAACATGCTGAAGTGGTCATGATCCACAAACATGATAAAAATGCCAAAAAGGTGACCTCTTATCGACCGATCAGTCTATTACCAGTGCTCTCTAAAATCCTGGAAAAGATTATTAAAGAGCGACTCAACTCATTCCTGGACAGTCATAATATAATACCTAAACATCTGTTTGGATTCAAAGCTACTTAAGCATTCCACTGCGCATCAGCTGCTCAGAGTTACGGAATCCATAATGGGTGGATATGAAAGTAAGGGTACCGTTATGTTGGCGCTGCGATAAATGACGAGAGAAGCGATGAGAGCAGCGACAAGAGCAGCGCAAAATTCATTTCTATGATATGCAGTTTATAGTGGAGCTTCGACAATAGCGACGATCTCTGCTTTGTAGGTGACGTTTCATTTATTATCTTAAATCCAACCAATTAATTAAAAATATTTCTTTAAAAATGAGTGATTGGAAGAAGAAATACTTTTAACTTCAAATGCTGTGAAGTATTATATTGTTGAAACTGCAAATAAAAAGCACAAATTCTCTGCATACCCTATAAATACCCAAAGGTACATGAAATAAAATCAGTAGTTTGGACTTCCATTGTCTTTATTTTAAAAACACAGTAATTACACAACGTTTCGACTGTTAGGTATCTACAGTCGTCATCAGGTGAATACTAACAAACTTAGAGACTACTAGAGCTTATATACTAAAGACATGATTAGTGAAGCGATCAAGCGTGCGAAGTTAAACCATGCGAAACAAAAACACTAATGTAATTTGAGTTCACTGAGGCGTCCAATAAGCGGTTTCCACACGTTGCCGATTTCTACACTTAGCTGGCTGAAGACTTTCTTGTTGCTGTTGATGAATGCTGCTTCCTTGAACTTGAACACAATTGTCATAGTAGACCAATTTTATCCGAAGAGCGGCTAATGATTACAATCAGGTAAGTAAATGTAGTCACATTTTATTAAAAAAAAATTATAATAGATAACAGATAGGTCTTCAGCCTTGTTTACTTAACATTCCCAACGAATGCGCTTTATCAAACTCAGACATCACTCTACCCCATGTTATCATAGGTGATGAAGCCTATCCACTTCTCCCTAATCTATTAAAACCTTATGGAAGACAACAAATTGATGCAGATAAAGAATACTTGAATGCTAGATTATCAAGAGCACGAAGAATTGTTGAATGTGCTTTTGAATTACTGTATTCTAAGTGAAGAATTTTAGGAACAGCGATACAAACATCTACAGATGTAGCTGATGATATTGTTTGCTACATAACATTATCATTGACAGAGAAGGCATTAAACATCACGTTCAAGGAACAAGCACAAACAAACCAAGAAATATCACACCAAGCAATACTGGAAGACCAAACCAAGCTGCTGAAAATATTCGCAATCTATTTAAAACTTATCTTTGTCGCAATCCAATTTAAATACTATTACTATTATTATACATTTTTCTGTATGAATTTCCTATCATTGTTCACACCTACTTAAAGAAATTACTAATGTTTAATATTAATTAAAATTTCTACTTAGTGTTGTATTGAATTTTACAGCTACTTCGTCCCATGATTTGTCGAGAACAAATCTGTTATGATGATTTTTATCTTTTTGATCCCACAAGGGGGATCTAACAAATACTAATTAAGCTGTCGATATCCATGCCGAGTACACCTGATAAAGGCAAAGAAAATAGGCAGTACTATTAGCGCCGCTCTTATCGTTGCTCGGCTGCCAAGCGTGTCTCAACGCGTCGCTCCAATATAAACACCTGCTCTTATCGTTTATCGCAGCTTCAACATAAACGTACCCTTTAAGGCACATACATGTGCTGTATTCTTGGACGTTCAACAAGCTTTTGATAAAGTGTTGATAAATGGACAGCCCTATAGACTGCTGCAAATTTCCTTAGCATATCTTTTAAATATCATTATGTCATTTGCAAGTAACAGGACGTTTCAAGTGAGACTAAATGCATCCTATTCGGACACAAACAAAATTCAAGCAGGAATACCGCAATGTCACTGATCGGCCCTGTACTATTTAATATCTTCTGTTAGGCAATGGTTTTTGGCTGCTATGAATATTACCTAAATCTATAACAGCTGAAAATAATTATAAGGGTTCGAAGGAAGGGTCGTGCAGGCCGAAAACATGGGGGGTCGAACCTTAAGAAGGGCAAAGACGGCAGTCTGAAATAGGCAGTGGGGTAGCTAGCTGCGCTAAGCGTGCATGTCTTTGGCTTAATCACTAATTAATAGCGTTTGCGAACCTACTAACCGATTGCGATGCGTTTATCCTCTAAGCAGAGGCAAGGTGCGCTATTAGGATGACCACCTACGTGTTTATATATAAAGATGGGCTGCAATTGCGATATCAGCTAACATAAGCAGTGGCGTCCTTGAGGTGTTATATGTGATTACCCAAAGGGTTACGTATTATCTACTTAATGTATGTGATTCACAAGCATTGGATGCTATTATCCTTGTGATACAAGATTGGTGTGTCTAAAGTAGTAAGTAGCCGGAAACAGTAGCGTAGTGAATATAAGTAGCTATATGAGTAGATAATGTGTGTGGCATGATTAATCATTATTCCCCTAGCAATCATTCGGGAGGTAATCAGTCGGCAGAGGTGCATCGTAAATGTGCCTGCGTCGAGTTATTATTATTTATGCCAGGAGGGCATCGACTGATTTTTACACGGGGTGTGGACATTAATGATACTCTCCCCTTCGCATGTGGGGGATGAGGGGGTGACTCCCCCCC
>JABXWE010000486.1:0-65322 GCA_014611495.1 Limonius californicus | reverse complement strand
GTTATTTTATTAACAGACGAACTGTTCTGCTTTTGTACTTCCAATGAAGATCTTAACTATTTTCAGAATTAGCAATTATTTCGAAATCTTATATAGGGCAAAATAAAAAGCATTTTATATACATAAAATTGAAATAATTTATTCTTTTGAGAAACCGTTTGGTAGACAAGTTATGGAAGTTGAAAATTTTTGTCGACTAAAATATGGCACTAGACGAACTATTTTGCGTAGGGGCTCGTACTTATGATTTGATGCTATGTCCGGGACGCACGTTGAATACGATCGCGAATATTTCATTTGGTTTAATTACAACAGAGAACGAAATATACAAGAATACGGCATTCTTATTAGTTTTATGTATTACTTTGTTAGCAAAAATGAATGAAATATTCAGCTATAGTACTTGTAAATCCACAGATGTAGGGAGTGGTGGAAGCACAGACTGGGTGCGCGGTGTTTATAGACATATACGTTTAGCGTATACTTTCGAATTAAGAGATCAAGGACAGCATGGGTTTTTGTTGCCTAAAGAGCAAATTAAAGCCACTGGCGAGGAAACTCTCGATGCGTTGGTTGCTATGTTTCAAGAAGTTGCAGCAAATAAATTGTAATGGATTATAAAATAATAAATAACTTGCATCTGTAACTGCTCATTGTGTACTTTGTTTCTGTTTACACAGGATGTTTGCAAACGATTATTTGCGATTTGCGTTGTACATAACTCGCTATTGGTTAACATGTAATAAAAGGTATAATGTGATACTGCATGTAATAGAATTTCGAAATTCTGATTAAACATTTAAATATATTATATAAAAAGTAGCACTGGCAATGTATTTCTTATTCAAATGACAAAATCAGGCCGCATACTTCTTATCAGATAGATAAGGAACATCCTGTATATATAAATAAAATGTATATTAAAGTACAAAGCAGTTGAAAGCATGTTGAGCAACCTAAATAATTATTTTTGTTTTTACAAAAATTCTTATATAATTTTAAAAATACAATAATGTATAAACAGATATTTATTATTTTTAAATAACATTTCCGAAATAATGTACTCGGTACGAAACGAGTAGTAACTAGCTTTTCCTATTCTACAATTGCATTCTCGTTGCAAATTCATGTTTTGTTTTTAATGTTTGAGGTTATGTTGAAAACAGTATAATAGATGTGATTTCATTGGCTGGTGCCCGACTGGAATTCTTGTGACGAACAGGACACACTTTCGGAAGCAATTCCAGGAATTGTGCGTTCAGTATTTGCGTCTAATTTCTTTTTGAGAGTCGGATCCGTGGATAGAAGAAGTCTTAGCTAGTCTTTTGAGGCATGCAGACGTTTTGAGCTCAGTGAAAATAGGGTGGGGTTAAAACCGCTCTTGTAATTTAGTTTTCGTACTATTTTCTCGCAATAAACCTTGGCAGTAAAGTCTGATTGAATATAATCAAGAATAAACCACTCTGTTGAGAATACCGTAATTGTCTCGTGCCATAGTTTGTCGTTTTTGGAGTTTAAAACAACCAGGTCGTTGCAATTTCTTGGTTGTTTTGGAAAAATCCTTATTGATCAACCTGACGCAACACTCAGATCTTCTTTTCTTTGTTTTGGTAGCCAGTGAAATCAACCTCACTGCCGTCTCTTTCTGTCTTCATTCCGCCTTGGGGCGTCGGTCAAGTGAAAATCAACTTTTTTGGCTTTCTTTACTCTGTCGTCGAATTAAGGTAAACTCTATCCATATTTTCAATTATTAGTAGAGATTGTAAGCAGTGATTATTTATTTATAAAATGCCTCGGTTTGTGAAAAGTAGACGTAATTGTATTTTCATGAAATAAAACAACTTTTGTTACCAATTGTTTAGTAATTTAATAATTATTATTACTTGTGTTGTGATCTCAGCTTTTATTGACTACCCAGTCTCTTCTGGATTTTACAGTTAATGTGGTAGCTCAAGCAATGGGGTCGAGGCCCTTTCTGTATATACATTTTATAGCTGGTCCACCTTGGGCCCCCGTTCGAATGTATTGGTATGTAACTATACATACAAACCTTTTATTTAACTCATGATTTATGTGTATTTTTCTTTTTGTATGGCTTTGTGAAAAATACTGTGGTAAGGAGGAAGCACAACAAGGTAGGTTCGACTCCCATAAGCTGTCGGTCCAGGCTCATTCACGAGGATCTTCGTTTAGCTGTGACTTGAGAGGATGGCGCCCACTTATTTTGACTTACCCCATACAAGACCTCCTTTCTGCAATCGTTTTCCGCGAACTCTCCCTCCTCCATGTTAGCGAAATAGCCAACTATATCGGTTTTTTGCATCCTGAAGAATACGATCGTTTGGCCGGTATAAAAATATAGCACTTAGGTAATCGTCGCCGACAAGCGGCTAGGATAAATCTGCAACATACTGTCCAAGGAATTCGTTAAAATTCTGTTGAGGCAAAACCCAGGTGCGGCAGGTTCCACTCTTGTTCTGGCAAGATGAACAAAAGAGAACCGAAGATACTTCTGCAAACAGCCAAAGAGGTAGATGATTCTTGCAATACCCATCTCGCATTTTTAACACATTAGATGCCGCTGTGTATATGTAGTGCGCAAGTGCCGTCGTCGCTTTTAAGCGTTTTATTTACAGGTTTATTCCAATACTTCGAGAAACCGTTCATGGCACAGTCACGCGCATGCGCAGTATCTAAACGGAACGCGTTTTATCTATTGCACATGCGCGTGACCGTACAATGTACGGTTTCTCGAGGTGTTGGAACAAACCTTACATCAACTGCTTAACGTTTGTCAGACTGGTCGGCACTGAAGTTGTGGATGTGCACGTGGACTAGCACTCTAGTAAAGGTATATACGACGCTGAAGTACAGTAGGTCCGGAATTTTTGTGATATTTAAACTTTTTGTGACAATGCAAAGAGATGACGCTCGCGCAGGGCATTCTAGACCAAAAAGGGGTAGTTATCACAATTATACAATTATTAGAAATCTTAGAAAATAGTGACGGGGACAGTGATTTTGTATTTCGCGAATCTGATAGTGGTAAGCGATGCAGCCAGGGTTGGATTCGGAGGGTGAAAGTGACGATCTTAATTTATCAATATTACAATTTACTTTCGGCTTAGACCGCGTCGTCATTTGGGAACTACACCTAGCATTATCAGGTAATGACCGACCTGTAGCTTGTCTGCCTTTACAAGCATTTGCTCTAGAGGTTTGAGCCATATTTGTTCGTAGGCCCTGCCTGCCTAAACAGGGTCATGTGCTTATATTAATCAAACCTTGGGGCGGACAAGGATTTGATCTTGATATATTTTGTTTGCCAGGACAATAATACTTAATCGGCTTATGCCTGTTAGCTGTTTGTGAACCCATACACACTAAAGTTTCGCAAGACATTGCAGCTTGCATCTTCAGAGTGAATATAACACTGAACTCAAATCCGGGAAGCGGAGGTATTTAAACCTCTTTGAGCCAGTCGGGCAGAACGACGAAGTTCTGGTTGGCTGTCACCGTTGGGCAAGGACGGATCCGGTGGAGCGTGATCGTGTGATCGATGATGCGTAGGAGTCCTTAGAGGATAAACTACTGGAGTCCAAGCTTTACTGAGTCTAAAACCATCCTCCCTGTTTATGTTGTTAGGTTGTTTTTCAATTTCAATTGCTTCACGTACGATACGGGGGAAGTAATGAGGCACTCTGGCGAGTACCCGAGCATTGTCAGAGTCCATCTTATGTCCAGTTAAACCAGTATGTTCAGCCACCGCAGATTTTGTGATGCGTTTATGTTTGCAATCACCTTTGTGCTCTCGCAATCTTAACTCAATGGAACGACCAGTTTGTCCGATGTAGTTTGAGCCACAGGAGCAAGGGATATTGTAGATCCCGGCTGATTTTAAATTTGATATATGATCCTCTACGGATCTGAAACCGTTTCCCAAAGTTTCATTAGTCCTAAAGACTGTCTTTATGCTGTACCTTCTAAGAACATGCCCAATCTTATCAGTAGTGCCTTTACTGTAAGTTAGAAAAGCTAAGCCTTCCGGAGGTGCCAGTTCCTCCTTAGCCTTGGGCTATTCTGCATTGTGGATTGCTCTCTGAATTTCTGTGGCTGTATAACCATTTTGTTGTAACGACATCAAGAGATGAGTTTTCTCTTGTTGTAGGTGTTCTGCATCTGAGATTCGAACTGCTCTAGTTGTTAGAGTTTTTAGCACAGTTGCTTTCTGCATCGGGTGATGATGCGAATTTGCATTTAAATACCTGTCTGTATGTGTTTTCTTTCTGTAAACTGCGTGCCCCAAGCTGCCATCCGGTTTCCGTGTAACCTGTACGTCTAAGAATGGAATATTGCCATTTTCCTCTACTTCCATTGTGGATTGGATTTGATCATGAATTGAGTTTAGGTGTAATAAAAATTGTTCTAGTGTTTGGCGTTCGTGAGACCAAATGACGAACGTATCGTCTACATATCTGAACCAGGATTTAGGTTTAAGGTCAGCTGCTGCCAGAGCTTTGGTTTCAAAGTCTTCCATGTATATGTTTGCAATAACAGGTGATAGCGGTGAACCCATAGCCGCTCCTTCAATCTGTTCATACAAGTTGCCATTCCAACTGAAAAAGGTGTTTTTCAAACATATTTCGACTAATTGGTTTAGATCTGTAGGTAGTTTATCTCTTAGGATCTCTAACACACCATCTACCGGTACTTTTGTGAACAGGGACACAAAGTCGAAACTGACTAAAATATCTCCTTCACACAGCCGTAAACTTTTGATCTTGTTGACAAAGTCACAGGAATCCCTTATGTACGATTCTGTGTTGCCACTAAGAGCGCGAAGCTTAGTGGCTAAGTACCTTGCTAAAGCATGTGTAGGAGAATTTATAGCACTCACAATAGGTCTGAGTGGCACTCCAGCCCTGTGTATTTTGGGTAAACTTAAAGCTACTGGAGTTGGAATTACCCCAGATAGGCAAAATTCTTAGGGTGTACAATAAGCCAATGATGGCTGCAGTGCATAGAGATGCTTGGAAAACAGCGTCCTAGATCTCGCTCTTTCAAATATAATACAATACATATAAGTCCTTATAAGCAATCAGGTAATGTAAGTAATCGAAATATTTCATGACGTCACGGCTTTGTATATGTATCTCCATGAAGATTACACGATTTAAAATTTTATAACCCTACTTTTGTAATGTACCAAACCAAACGTTAACACGCCTGTCAAGACTTATTTAAGCAGAATATAAACGTGTTCAACCTTACAAAAATTATGTTCTGAAATATATCTCGATTCCTTTATTATTTATCAAAATCTATAGACTTTATGATTATATTTGGTTGTCTAATTTTACGAAAGTAAAATAATAATTTGCCCGTTTGCAGTATTCAGTAATTACATCTACTATTTTTTTATCGTGAAGTATTGGTATTGTTTTAAGTATTGGTAACGACCATCGTTGATCATGTCATCGATGATATACGTTACCTAATTTGTGAAAAAGACTTTATCTAGCTATTATGTATTGTTTTTCCACTACTAGTAGTAGAAGATGCCATTATTTATGTCGTTTTCGAGGTAGGAGATAAAAAAACAATTGACGATAGTGACATTCCTTGATACATTTTTACGTTGATGACAGCTACAAAATTTGTTGGTTAATTTAGTAAATTTTGGCAATCACAAAGAAAAGTAATCGTTTTTTAGTAGGAAAGAACGTTAGAAAAGCGTTAAATTTCGCGCCACGACCGGATAATAATAGTAATTTGTCGTACTGGATTTTCTCAGCTTCTTTTCTAATTTCGGGAGGAGTACAAATACCATCATCTTCCATTTTGACAAATCGTACAAATAATAAAATTAAAAGTAAAGTCAATGTCAAATTTCAGTTGTTTTCTGTGAAAAACTACCTTGATACTTATTGGATCGCTTTTAATTCAAAATAAATGCAGAAATTATTGTTGGAAAATTCGTTAAATGTTCTAGTAGTGGAAAAAATAATATATAAACCACGGTACAGAAGCTTTTTCTTAGCCTCACAACTTATTCCCCTCGATGCTGCGCATCTCGGGATCATAATAATGTTCGGCTAAGAAAAATTGCTTCTGTACCTTGGTGTATAATTACTATTTTGTACGACTCACATTAAAAATAATATTTTCAATCCATAGTTACCTGACTTAAAAATTGATTTTTTTTACTAGTGTTAAAAATGTTTTTAACACTAGTGTTAAAAATGACAGGACTGCAACAATTGTAACTATATTTATTTATTATCAAAATACACATAACTTAATTATATTTTTCCACCATTAACATTTACAGTAAAGTTTGAACAGTTATTAATGGCCTGTAGTTTTCAGATTTGCGTTTTAAAAAAGCAAACACCTTGTAGTATTTTCCAATGTCTATGTTTCGTTTAATATGAAGAGATGACTTTATCATTGAAAAATGAGCCCAAAGAGTGGAAGATTTCCAGATGTGGGACTTTTCTTCAAAATATGCCAATACAATGTCTTCTGTGAACTTGCCTGCTACCTTTTTGACGGTGCACCAGTCTAAAAATTTGTTGTAGGCGATGTTGTACTGCTGTCTCGATTTTGCGGGTAGTAATTCTAGACTCGCTCGTTGAGCACCTTCTTGAATATCCAGGGGCACTACCTCAGGCGTTTCACTTTCCATTATAAAAGCTTGATTCATTTACAAATCAATACAAAATAAAAACTGCACTTCACTTAAATTGACGTTACTAATAAACAGTAACCTTTTGTTTCACGTCTCACCGCCAAAAACTAATTGATTATTTTGTGCAAATATTAATTTTCAACAATGATTTTTTCTTTTTGAAAGGCGGAGTCGTACAAAAAAAGTTGTATGATGTACGTGTTAAAAATGCATTATTTTACTCGTAGGTTCCTCCACTCGGGCTGCCGCCCTCGTTCCGGAAACTTTCCTACTCGTAAAATAATTTTACATTTTTAACACTTGTATCATAAATAACTATTAAATTAGTGAAAAAATACGGTATGATTAATCTACTGTTAGGACATATGTGGAATATTCATTAAGTGAAATTCTTTCAATTTATTACAAACTACCATCCTCTAAAAACGTAATGCACACAACCCCAGTTTATCTGCTTTTCTCGCAATCAGAACAATGCCATGACTCTGTTACCAACTTCCGTTTTCGTATGTTATACGTATTGTCTTTCACACTGGCTGCACTTCGTTTTCCATCGTTTACACAGATATGGCCCTAAGTCTGGTGGTGGATAGGGAAACCAATATAATATTTTGACGATGTAAAAAGGTATATTTAATTTTTGTTTGCCAGGTCGCTTTAGCATCCTCTTACAATAGGTTGGGTTATTGTGAATTAACGAACATTGCAGGCACAAATACCTGAGAGCGGCATTTGGGTAATATGTTTCTTTAATCTTTGAAAGATTGCTATGTTTACATGCGGTTTCTTCACAATGTTGTTTTCACTCAGCATATTTCTAATACATAAGGGCTATTACATAATTTAAAGAATAAAGAAGTTCGATAAACCGTCTTTGGCAAGCGGGTGTTAAATACAAAATCTATGATCGCGATACATTTAAAAAACTAAGAACAATCCGTATGTTTATGGTAAGTATAGAGCATTTTGTATTCGTTGGTTACCTAGAGTCCTAGACGACGGTATCATCTTTGAGAACAACGTTGTAGGTAACACATTTCCAAATTACATACACTTAAGTGGGTATAGTATTTACGATGACAGTTGCTGTCACATGTCTCACAAACTAACTTTGTTATTCTAATAATTAAATATAGAGTTCAATGTAAAAACATGCTAGCAGAACGTCTGAGCCCAATGTAGGTATAACCTCTTTTAGTGAATTGGTTGCAAAGACATAAAATATTGTTGTTTGGTACGTAAACTGGCACGGGCTGTGTGTCTCATTAGGCCATATACGATAATTGTTACTATTACGAATAAATCATATTAGCAGTTAATGCACTTGCCTATACACCACAGAGATGCGGGTTCAAATCCCACTGAGGTCGATGAGATTTTTCTGGCATGGAAACACCTGAAAGTGTTTTTTTCTGTCGGAGTAGAAGCAAACCCGTAGGTCCCGTGTCACTACGATATGTGATACGTTGAAAATCACTATTGGGTTTGGAACTATCTCAGATAGGCGAAAGGTATGGGGGTAAGGGTGTATAATAAGCCAATGATGGCAGCATTGCAAAGAGATGCTTAGAAAATCGTGTTCTACATCTCACTCATCGAAATACAATACAATACAATACAAGCCATATGTGACTGTTAGATAGCTAAGCTGGTTGTATTGTATTGTATGTTTTTGGTATGCATAATGTTAGGTGCAAAAATTTAATATAGATGTAGACGGTATGTATTTTGGTGATTCAAACACATAACTGTAAGGGTATAGCAAAAAAAGCTGTTCGTTTAAACTGTAACAGCTCTATATAAAATCTATGTGAGATTTTCGGGTCAAATCTTCAGCTAGAAGGCGAAGAAATACAGGGCATGAGGTTTAATGAAGAGGGTGAATTGACAAAGGGCAAGTGTGATAATGGAGATATCGGTTTGACATCTTGTTGTTGTAGCATGTATTTATGCATGTAATTCAGCTATTTATTATAGTGAATCTAATGCACTAGTGATGAGTAGTTGGATATTCAGGATGGTATTCTGGTATATAATGCTGCAGTGAAATAAAGTGCTAATGATGATAAGTATTGCTCGTGTTATACGAAGGTGGTCATGCTTGAGGGCTCTCGAAATGTGGCCTAGTAATATTGATAGCTTGTACAAGTGTGGTTAACCACAGGGTTACATATGCATTGAAAACTGGGGCCTAGGGTGTTAGCCAATTCACACGGTTGCCACAATGGCATACGTGGATGGTATTCCTCCACTATAGGCCGTTTGTGGGGTACAGAGTTGCGAACCGGGGCCCCAAAATCCTGTGGCATGTACGTTCTAGGCAATTCAATGTGTCGTAGAGGTTTAGGTGGATAGTATCCCTCCCCTATTAACCCTTTCGGAGGCGTACTAGTGCGTTTGGTTTCCAGGTATTGAACAGAAGTAATTTTGATGGAAGTATTGCAAAAAACTACCAGTTTAACCAGTGAAGAAGGTAAACTACCAGTTTAACTAGTGAAGAAGGTGACCCACCCCAGTGATTTACACTAAAATATTTGTTGTTTTTCGTTTCAGTTTTCCAAATGTGACGTCGCTTATTTGTGACCTTCCCCTGTCATTAGCGCATGCGCGGCTTAATTCCAATATATCAACCGCTACACGTCAAAGCATCGACTTCTAAATCCTAATTTGTAAATGCACATTTTTTAGCTTAAATGTGATCGTTAATTAGTATCTGTGCGTACCCTGCGTCGTTATTTTTATGTAAAACGCGTTAATATTTCATTATAATTAAGCCAAAATAGTTGCTTGTAAGTAAACCCATCTGTGGAAATTGGTTATTACTGTTGCCTTTAGCTATTAGCTAGCTCTTTCTTTGTATTATTTGAAATGTTACTTGTATTTGAAATTAAAGCATTTAATACCCATTTGTGTTGATTACAACATTTTCGATTTCCCGGTCCTGGTGTTGTTCGGCATACATATTGCGTTGTAAGTATTTCATCGCCTTACTCACACAACGTATTAATAAAATTGTATTGTAGTAGTACACAGAAATTCTGATTATCTAGGGCCAGTAACAATTACCAATTTCTAACAAGAAACTGGAAAAGTTGAACAACTTACTGCAAGCAACTACATGATGGAAAATTATGCATATTTTAGGCAAAGATTGCAAACATGGTACCTCACTTAAACAAGAATAATCTGTGGGTTACCTTTTCTCATTTTGATATGCTATTCTTTTCTCCTTGGTGGATCTCTGAGAAAGCGTTTTATTAAGAAGCCGTGTTTTGCAGAGTTACTGCTATTTACTACTGTTAAACCAAGAATTTTGTGTCAAAATGATTTGAATTTTAAATATTCTTTTCTCAGGAAGTTGGGAATTGCTGCCAGTAAAAATTTCTCAATACTTAAGTTAGAAGTTCGTTAAGTGTAAAATCGATAGATATAACAAAAAAATGAAGTTTTGGAAAAATTTTATACGCTTAAAAATAAATACATTTTTTCTATCGCGGCATAACCTATTGGTTCTGTACCGCTGAGGCCACCTTCTTAATATTTAGAATAGCTGAAATCTACCAAAATAGGAATTTTTTTCTATATTTAATATTGCTTCGTCGATAAATTTACCTCCTATTATGTTTAATAGTATGCGTGATTTATTGTTTTTCTCATTACACGTTTCAACATCTATAATACTTCTTTCCTGGTTCTTCTTTCAACGTGTAAGATGGATTTATAAGAACCTTGTAATTTTTCCATTAAGCTGAATGTGTTTTTGCAATATTTGTTCGTGTGTATCTGAAACAGAAGGCAATTTAAAATTTCAGGGTTTGTGTTCACATTAAGTTGTAGGTTCTCACTAACCTGTAATATAGGGTAAGCAGTTAGAGAAGTAGAAGCTAGAATATGATTAATATACGAATGCATGTCTTGTATAATTCTTTCTTAACCTGCAAGCGGCTGTTATTTTAGTTCATTGTGAAGGATATATCTTCACTGGTATTCTAAGTGGACTAAAAACATGGTTTTTCATTAACATTACTATTAATATTATTATTGTTATGTGGGCTTTGGCATATAATTTGCCTTCCGTCACTTCAACTCTTGATGGTTCTTATGAGCTCTTGTTTTGTTCGGAGAAGTTGCAGGCTGTTTGCAATCCTTATATCTCTTAACTTTGAGTGTCTTATTACGGTAGGTGTCATGACGACCTTGCCGAAATTTGTTTGTTTACGGCAATCGGTCGCGTTGCATAAGCATAGGATAAAGTTTGACGTTTGCATTGCCTCGTTACATAAACGGCACATTTGGTCTTCAGTTTTACCTGTCTTAAACAGATAGCAGTTCCAACTTGCTGAGAGACAAAGCGATGTTTGCTTCCTCAACCCATTAGTCTGAAATTAGTACAAAAAAAAACTATCAAAAGTTTTCACATAATCTCCTGACTCATCAGCCCTAAATCAAATAAATGTTAGGCTGTATAGTCTTTTTAATTCCTTTTTATTCGACATAAAATAACATGTCGTCTGTCTAACGGGATATTTCTAAAAATAGCAACAACATCAATTTGTTCTTCTTCGTATGATAGGACCATGTCCTGTTTATTTCCAATTTGCCTCGCATACATGGGTTGGTTATCCTTCTTGGGACGCATTTTTCGTACCATCTTTTAGGTGGTCGTCCCACATCTCGTTTGATGTTGGGATCTTGTGTTGTTACCCGTCGAGCTAGTATACCGTTGCCCATTCTATTCACGTGATCTCTCCAGTTTCGTCGACGTTCTCTCACACTGCGGGCTATGTCTGTTGTCTAGAAAATGATGTGCAAGTACCTGCTACATCTGTAGAACAGTATTATTCATCTTACAATGTTTTACAGGTTTTCTACAAATACAGTATGAAGTTCTTATTTTATATATTTTTGGAGTTTTGATTTATTTTTGTCTTTTGTGTTTGTCTGTGGTTTTTGTTCTATGCCGTTAAATAAATGACAAACAGATCGAATATTTATTTCAAAGTAGGTATTTATTGAAATAACAAAAAACTATAGAGACAAACATAAAAAATAATCTTAGGACTAATTTATGTCATTCACAAAAGAAAACTTTGTTAATTCCCGTTGTCTTGACGTATTACACGATCATGCTGCCAAGTAATTTGTCCTTCTTTATTAAAATATTTTAAGAATGTTTTCTGTATCTCTGTTGCATCTTCGCTGGCATTGCGGTTATAGCCACGTTATAAAGGAGCAAGGAGCTGTGTGGTTATTAGCATATTGCTCAGGATTATCACATCCATTTCCATTTACTGTACCCATATATGATTCTCCACATTTATATCTCAAAAAATTATGAGGTGAACACAAAACTATTACTGCTTTTTCAACATTAGCCAAGTTCATATTAATTTCAGTATATATATATTTCGAATGAAAAGCTACACAGCACTTGGATGAGAAATACAATAATATACAATACAATACAGTAAGATACAATAAAATACAATAAAATGCAATAAAATACAATAAATTACAATAAAATAAAAATACATCATATAATATACAAGTCAAGTCAAATATAAAATAACACATAGCTAAATAAGTCGTGTGGTTGGCATGAAGAATTTGTGGTTTAAATGTCCACATCTAGCTCATCTAGCCATTTTATGGCAGTCGGAGATGCCTCGTTCAGATCACGTAAGCCACCGGCTAACTTTCTGGTAGGGCACTCCTCAACAATGTGGTTCATGGTCTGTCTAGGGGCCCCGCAGTCACACTCTGGCGGGTCGATCATGTTCCACTTAAACATCAGGTCGAAGCACCGACCCTGGCCACATCTAAACCGATTAAGACGACTCCAGGTTTTTCTAGGGAGGTCCATCCCTGGTAGTGGGACTGCCGCTGCTGGTGCCAGATTACGGTTTTTCAGTTCTGGATTTGCATCGAATAATTCGTTTCATCTCTGAGCAATGTTTTTTTGGTTCCTCTAGGTTTTGGTCCATCCAGATCAGTTGTCTTGATCTAAGCCGAGTAAGGGGAGGGTTGGCCAGGTCTTGTTGAATCGGCAGTTCCTTACGTTGATCAGTAGTCTTATCCCATTCTCGCTTAGCTGCTGTTGGCCTTCGTAGTGCTTGGGGGGGGGGGCTGTGTTTGACAGAACGGGAAGCCAGGTAGTTGGAGTGGATCTCACCGTTCTTGAGACAATTCTCATTGTGTCATTCAGCTGTATGTCCACTAATTGTACATTTCGACTTCGGTACCAAACTGGGGCACAGTACTCTGCTATTGAGTATACCATGGCCAGTGAGGCATTTGCGCCCTACAAGGTTCCGGCTAGTTTGTGGATGAGATTGTTTCTAGCTTTTGTTTTTTGTGCCATTTTGTTTAGATACGGTTTACGGTAGGTCAGAGATCTGTCTAGAATGACTCCCGGATAAGTTGGGTTGGGATTATGTCGTATTCGTTCTTGGACAAACATCATCTCTAGTTCTACATTTGCCATTCTGTTGTTCAGATGGAACGCACAGACCTCAGATTTTATTGGGTTAGGTTGTAATCGCCATTTCTTATAATATTCATGCAAGATTGTAAGGTCGGAAGTTACAATATCGCTACCTGTTTGCAGATCTTTATGTCGTGTACTAAGTGTTAAGTCATCCGCATGGATGAACTTGCGAGAACGAGTCTTCGGGATATCGTTGGTGTACACGTTAAAGAGCATGAGTGCCAATACAGAACCCTGGGGAAGACATTTCTTTATTGTGCATTCTCTACTTGTTTTGTTGTTCAGATGTACTACAATCCTGCGGTTGCTCAGCATATTTTGTATTAAGAACGAAATTTTGGTACAAGGGATGACTTTCTGGAGTTTGTGTATCATTTCCTTCTTCCATACCGTGTCGTAGGCCGACGATAGGTCAATGAAAGCTGTAGCGGTCTTTATTCCCTTCTGGAAACCTGTTTCGATGTGGGTAGTTAAGGCTAGTACTTGGTCGCAGTACCTGCGACCACTCCTAAATCCTGCTTGTTCCGGGATTAGGAAAGCGTCAATAGTGGGTGATATTATATTATGGAGCAGGCGTTCCAGTAGCTTGTAGCACATACTAAGAAGCGCTATTGGTCTGTAACTGGATGGGGCATTAGCAGGTTTGCCAGATTTTAAAATTGCAAGGATCTTCGCCTTGCGAAAGGAATTTGGCATTTCCCCAGTCTGAAATATTGTGGTATAGAAGTCTGCCAGCCATCTCTTCGCTGTTTCACCCAGTTGTTTCAGAAACTCGGGTAATACATTATCTAGTCCTGGGGCTTTACGTGGCTTCATATTGTTCAAAGCGATTTCAGTATGAAAAATGCGAAACCTTGTAGCAAGGATGCGAAAAGCATTTTCGACAACATTTCTTGCTCGAGAAAGTCGGTAATTAAATATTTTTCTGGGATAAGTTAGTTCTTTTAGGTTCATTGTTTCAAAAAATCAGGACGCAGTGAAAATGCTTCATCGCCAATAAGAATAAATGCTAACTCTTTGGCACTATCATGGAGTTTAGAAGCGGCAGGAATATTCAAGCGGTTATTTAGTAATTTATCGTAGAAATTGGTATTGTCTATGACACCGCCATCCGAAACACGACCGTTCGTTCCAGAATTAACCTTAATAAATTCGTAATTAGTGTTCACAATTGCTAACAGAACAATACTGAAAAAAACTTTTATAATTGTAAAAATATGATCAGCTTTTGCTGGACAGGTAATCCTTATATGTTTGCCATCCACAGCACCTAAGCAATGAAGAAAATGCCATTCCTCTAGAAAAGTGGTGGCAATTCCTTTCCATTCAAATTGAGTCGATAGAAACTAGAAATTTGCAATATATACTGTTAACTTAAAGTTTTCACTAAAACAATACGTACTTATCATTATATATTTTCCATTCAATACTTTGAAAATAGCTTTACATGTTTCAGGGATAATTCGTCCAAACGCTTGCGGTGATATTATTGATGCAAACTTTAAATCTTCATAACTTCTTCCAGTTGCAAGAAATCAGAAGGTAACCGATAATCTCTCATGAAAACATGAAAACTAATAGCATCTCTCATAATTGTGTTTTGTTTCTTAATTAAAGGTGGAACTAAAGATAACAACTCTCGATATGTGTCCTCATTCACACGTAAATAATTTCTATAATCATCTACTTCTAATCGTAATTCGCTCAATAGATTTATATGTGGATACTTCATTATTCTTGTTAACCAAGACTTTTTATTTTTAACCGCAACTGCAATAGCAGTAGCAATTAAATAAAAATCGTGTTGACTGAACGTCATGATTAGAACACTAGATTTATTTAGCCAACGCTCGAGTAAAACTGAAGCAATGCTTGCGAGCTTGCGTGAATCGTGTATGGTGCGCTATCATTTCACACTTGCATGAGCGCTTTCTACCTTCAGGCCTGCTCGCATGCAAATGTGAACGTGAGTGGCCCACATTAGATTTCGCCGTTTCTGCTCTGGTTTCAGCATACGTTAGAACAGGCCTTACAAAAGTTTTTTAAATGCGTACTTTGCTTTCTGTCGATATGTGTTTGTTGCGCCATATAATATCACGCAAATATCCAGATGTAGCCGAAGATTTATTTGCTTGCATTCAACAGAGATGTTTCTGTCATTTGATGTTTCGATTTCAAAGAACTTCAAGTTCATTACTTGTGTGGTTGTTTTATTGCCAACGGCCAATTTGCATCGTACTGGATCATTTGATATCACCATGGACTGAGTCTTTTTTGTGGAGATTTTCATATTATATTGCTCAGCAGTCAATTTAAATTTAAAGAGCAGGCGTTGAAAGTCATCTTCATTTTCAGCTATGATGACTGCGTCATTCGCATAACACATTATCTTAATTGTGCTGTTTCCTATTTTATATTCTACTGTGACACATTTGACACTCTGTATGATTTTGTCCATGACTATATTAAAGAGGATGGTAAATATCAATTTGCTTAATGAAATGACAAAAAGAGTGAAAAACGCTCGTTACCTTTATACAGACCGAATGGAATGAGCAATATTCACGTCATTAATTAGAATCATTTGTAGTTTAATGCCAATCGATAAATCTGAACATTCTGTACGGCGTGTGTTTAATAATTGAAGCTTTTTATCGCGGTTTGTTGAACCTGTAGGCGTCGCTTTAAAAATTCGATAAATAAATTATAGAAATTAATTTCGCAACATCGCCTTCGTTTATGCCTGCTTAGAGGTTCGAATAATATAATGCAGGAATTACGTGCCAAAAGACTCCGCATTGAATGTTTGTAACCAGGTTTTGACTTAATTAGTTCCTCGAAATTTGAATTTCATTAACGGGAGCAGAGTTCTAATAAATTTCTAGGCATGTTAGTTCTTGTAGCGAACACAGCGTTTGTACGTGTACACCAACTTATGATTCCGTTCATAATGAACGTGGTGTAAGCGAAAACAGTTTTTCATTAACATAATAGCATTGATAAATGCTGTTTAAATATACCAAGGTCGTGTGTTTAATTTGAGGAATTTTTCTTTTTTACTGATATTTGCTTTCTTTGTAGTTTGTCAGAAAAAAAACTGACATTTTAGTAAAGACAGTAACGCAGCAAACGCGTAATTTACTTCGATGAAATTTAAGTGGGTTGTGTAAAAACTAATTGAACAGTCTTTAATGCTTAATGCCTGTTCATCATATACACAACAAACGGATTTACCTTTAATTATATCTTGGTAGTGTGGCATTTCTACTGATTGATAAAGCAGTAAATTATATAATAAAATAACTTACATGATCGTTGCAGTATAACTTCAGTCAAACTTTACTTAATTTGTATTAGTTTCGTATCGTTTCTACCTTAATATTTATCGTTATCCCAAATCCATCGTAACTGAAGCGAGTCTTAAATGTTTTCACATATGGTACATATATTCATATATAACGGACCAGTACAGTTTTTTTTTGTAAAAAACGGCATTCCTATATACAACAGGATTATTGTTTATTTAACTGGCTTCGACTGTTTATTCTCAACATTGTTCAACCTCGTACTTGAAAAAATCATAAGAAGCCTAACAATCAACTGGAAAGGCACAATATTGAACACAAATAAACAAATATTAGTATTTGTAGATGACGTAGACTTGCGAGGGAGAGGGACACTGGTTGCAAAAGAAAGTTTCGTAGAAATGAAATGAGAAGCAGAAAGAATAAGGCTTAGAATAAACGAAGAAAAGCCAAAATACCTTACGGTGGGAAGGCAAAGAAGGGTGACAGTAAGACAGAATATAACGACAGACGAATATAACTTCAGAGTAGTGCAATTTTTCAAGTATTTAGACTCAATTATAAAAATGAAGAATGTAATAGAAAAATAAATCAAAATTAGGACATTGTAGAGCACTAAAAACTCGTTTGCATTTAAGCACCCGACAATATCCCACCTTATATCGAGGGAAACAAAGTTTAAATTTATACAACAACAGGTAGTGTTACATGAAAGTCATACCTGGTCACTAGCACAAAAACAAGAAAACATACAGATACATTCGAAAGAAATATTATAAGAAGTATTACTGGTTTCATCATTGAAGGAGATGCGTGGAGAAGAGGAAACAAAATATCACTAGGACCAACCAATATATAGTCGAGACCACTTTGGGAAGGCAGTTCTTGCCGTAGGCATTTTCGTACGGTGTAAGTTAAAATCTATCCAAACGGAAACCTGCAGTTCTCAACAAGTTAATAGGTAACTGAAGCGGCGCTGTACGTTCTAATTATTTAAAATATTCAATTGCATTGGGCGACCTTATGACAAGCATTTCTAGCTAAATTAGGACATAAATACAAAGAAATTTGAAGTTTACGATGGTATTAAATATCAATTATTAACCAATTATTTTCTATAGTCATTTAACATCTAAAGTCGTTAATAGTAGGTAGGTAATTAGTTTTGTTGAATGTAATGCAATAACATTAAATAGTTTTAAACATGTTCAAATATATAAGGAAGTCAATTTTAAACACCATTATCAGTTCATTTGTAAAGCGTCACCAAAGAGCACGAATTTTTGAATCTACCTCAAGTGAGTTTTACTGCTATGGCGTGTGTTGATAAAAAAACGTTTTGTTTTGAATTCTCAGTCGCAAAATTTAGTGTTAAAACTGTTAAGTTACTTTAAAGCAGAAATGCAAAAAGGGGAAACTTTGCTGCCGCTAAGTGCCGTGAGAGAACGAGTTGCCGAATCGCTAGGTATAGGACTACGTACAGTTGATCGAATTGCCAAAAAAGATAAGGAAAATCTTCCAACCGTTGGTAAATGTATTAAACGTTCAAAACCAAAAACGGAAGATTTACCAGAAGGACAGAAGATGGCTGTCCGGGATGCTATATACGATATGTATCGCCAGAAAAAACCAGTGACATTGCACACCCTGATGGATGAATTAAAACAAAAAGAAATTGCGCATATCGGAAGTAGAGCGACCTTGTCCAAACTTTTAAAAACTATCGGTTTTAAGTACAAGAAAGACTGTAATCGTAGGTATTTATGTGAGCAAACCAGAATTGTGCAGCAGTGAGTGGAGTTTTTAAAACCATATAAACTAAATGCTGTGGGTTTAAAAAGACAATTAGTGTTCTTGGATGAAACCTGGATTTTTTCCGAAGGGGAAAATCGTACAAGCTGGCAGGATGAAAATGTTAAAAGTGTAAGAAAACCTAGTGGATCAGGTGGAAAAAGATTCATTGTTTTACATGCAGGGTCAAATAATGGCTTTATACAATTATATAATATATATAATACTTATAATTTTTTTTTATACTTTATACATGTATAAATTCGTATACGTGTGCAATTAACTAATGTATGTTTAATTAAAGGAATTTACGGATTCAGTTACAAAAAATTAAAAACTGTGTTTTTCGTATAATTCTGAAATTTAAATTCTGATTTTTTTAATATAAAAACTATAATCTGTTACTAGAATTTTTCTTTGAAATTGTTATAATCTGGAATTAATTCGTTTCGTATTAAAACTAATTTTAGTACTACAATATGTATAATTAAATTAATTAAAACAAACAACAAAATGCCTATGAGGTAGGTATGGCTTTATAAATTTTGAGGAACTGCTTGGAGCTGACGTGTATAAATTCTTTGCTAAGACCAGCGTAAAAGCGGTTGTCTTCTTTCAACGCACGGGAACATTTCTTAACGCAAGTGAAGTTTTAAATGCCAAGTACCTTGCAAAACTGCCTTCCCAAAGTGGTCTCGACTATAGTGGCAATGCTCAAGGCAGGAAGTATTAGGTGGGCAGGACACAAGGATAGCGGATCATAGGAAGAAAGTAATACAAAGTAATATTCGAGAACTAAAGGCAGACCTCGCAAAATGTGGAAAGATGGAGTGGAAGAAGACCTTAGAAGATTGGGAATTGATAACTGGAGGGCAGGGGCACACGACAGAATGGAGTGAGTGGTGAGCTATAGTTGATTTGGGCATGAACGCCATATAAGATAATGGGGGTTTATTCTCAAACAAATTTTCGTGACACTTTAGTGCAGCGAAGTTTTATTCGATATATCATAATAAATAGGTGTCGTGATGAGGGAGTCGTTCATTGTCTTCATATAGGCCTATTGGCTAGTATTTTTGTGGTTTTATATTGTTATCCTGTAGTAAAAGTGGTTGTAGTGTAGGGTTGGTCTGAAACTCCAGTTCATTATGATGTTTGGCGCGCTTCTTTCTTTCTTCTTGCAGAAGTGGTATCCTATGGTTGTTATAAAAATGAGCTGTGGCAAATGCCAAGGTGCGTCAGGAATGGCCGGGCCGAATTTTTGATTGGCATTTCTGTATTATGGTTACATTGAATATCTTTTCACATCCTTATAATTCTATTCCGTACATCCAAATAGATTTTGTTACTGTCTTATATATGAGAGGTTTGTTCTCTAGCCATAATTTTGATCTTTTGCCTATTAACCTCATATTCATTTTTAGGTCAATTTCCTTCTTTATTTGGACAGTATGCTATTTCCACTTTAGCTTGTACTGACATGTAGCCCTTAACATTTCGCTTCATTAGCTTGTGGAATTTGTTCATTGCCTAAAATATAAGCTAGTCTTGCGTGACTTTAAGGTAGCTTCTTTTTGATATGAAATTCCGAAGAGAGGTATGCCAGTTCCAAACCTTGTTAGGTTTTGTCATTTCAATTTCATAAGATGTCTAAACCTTCTACAGTTAAAAATTATGTCGACCATATGTTTGCAGTTTAGGTTCAAACTGAGTAGCATTTATTTAAATATACAATATAGTTAGTCAGTGGTGTTTACATTGTACTGTATAATTGTGTAATTTAAGTGTGTAGGTCTGCCTGTTCTCATTCACATATGCATACCTACATCGCTATGGAGTTTCGATCCACAGTTGCTATATCATATATTTATAAACTGAACTACACTGGCCAAAGAATTGATCTCCGTGAAACGTCTGATTGGTAGTTTTTGATTTGTGGTGTATAGAAACAATACTTCCTGCCAGTACAAGACTATAAAAAATGATTTATTAATGCGTTAAAGATAGATGGGGTTTGAATATATTGTTGAGATATAATAATGGGGGCGCTTAAATGGTAATTGTGATTCACCTTTGTATCGCCGTCAGGGCAAGACGTGTTTCCATGACAAAATTATATCTTTCCCCGGCGATCAGGGAGTACGAAATTTTTTAAAATCGGAGGGGATTTTTGTGTATTTTTGGTTTGTTTATAAAACTGTCATAAACATTGTAAAATTAAAAAGGCAGAATATACCATCGATAAGATAAAATGTGAGTTTTAATCGGCGTTAAATGAAAATGTAAAAGTACTACATGTTAGGAAGAGACGGCAGAGCACGGAATGCAGAACCAGCCTGGAGGGGAGGTGTGCAGTCTGTATACTTGTAGAGTAGTCCAAGGGCGTTTTTGCATGCCTAACATCTGTGAAAAGGTTGGTGCAGTTTAAAAAAGAACTAATTTCGGTGAAAGTAAAGCTTAATAAAAATTTGCGCGTGTTGTTGTTTTTTCTTGTGGAACGTTATATCTCAATTTCTTTTATACGAAACCTAGCCGCGAGTGGAACTCTGGGGTTAACAGTTTTGTGCTTGAGCAGCAATTTTTGACACTTTCAACGTGGGGCAACTTTTTTGGCCCGAACGTACATAGCAATTTTTGGCTCCGCCAACGTGGGGTGAACGTTATAATTATTTAATTGGAAAACACAACTTTTTGGAGCACGAACTTGGAGCAATTTTTTTTGGCCCGTACATAGCAATTTTTGTCGTCATCAACGTGGGGCTATAATTATAATTATTTTAGTGATTAAAAACACGCCAACTTTTTAGCGCACGATCATGGGGCTGGATAGGAACTGTCAATGTGTGAATTCGTAAACGATTTATTTAATTGAATGAAACGGAGTTTGATAATTAACTGAACTAAATTGTAAAGACAACGTAAGGGCTCACAGCTTGTATCTTAAGCAGAATTTGTTAGTAAAGGGGTTGCAATTTGTTTTGTCTGCAAAAAAAATATGGAAAGGCCGGAAGAAACTGTGAAGACTAGGGAAGGTAAAAAGAGAATGGCGAAGGAGAAGAGAATGTTGGAAGAAAAACAGAAGGAGAGGGATGTAGCAGATGAAAGGGAGAGAGAGATAAGTGGAATAGGTGTGGAGAAGGAGCAGGTGTTATTTGAAGAAGAGAGGGAGGTAGAAGAAGAAGTTACCAGTTTTCCATGGAGAAGATGATGAAGTGGCTTGAGAGGATGGACTATAACAATGAAGTACGAATGAAAGAAATGAGTGCGAATAACAACGAGATGAGTAAAAATTTGAAGGAAGAGATGAAAGCAATGAGGGATTAGATGAAGGAGGAAATGAGTGCGAATAACAACGAGATGAGTAAAAATGTGAAGGAAGAGATGAAAGCAAGGAGGGATGAGATGAAGGAAGAAATGGGTGCGAATAACAACGAGATGAAAGTAATGAGAGAAGAAATGAGTGCGATGAGTGCTAGGATTGAACAGAAATTGGACGATAACAATAAGAAGACGAGACGTATAACGGTTAGCCACAGACCGTAACTTTCGGGTATATTGGGGATATGTCTAAAAGTCGACTTTGAAACTTATCTTTTGGATACGTCAGGTGCCCAAAAGATGACTTTCAAGGTTAGCTTCTGGACATCCTTTACGGTTAACCAAAGGTGACTTTCAAGTTTAGTTTTCAGACATCTTTTACGGTTAACCAGAAGATGACTTTCAACGTTAGGTTTCGGACATCTTTTATAGTTAACCTTTTAGCAACCTTGAGGATGGCTTATGGTTGCTCTATGGTTAACTAATTTCTGACATAGTTTGCCTACAGGTTAACTTTTGGTTGACCAATGGTGACCTTGTATTTTTGAAGGTTAACTTTTAGATATCTTTTGGGTAAGTTGGTTATGTTGGTTACTATACCAGATATTGTATTAGCTTAGTAGAGATGAACATCAATTTGTTTAATCAGCTAACTTTTCAGTTGGTAGTTAATTTGTCCTTCTAGTTATAATATCATTTGCAGAAAATGTGCAAGATCCTGATCTTAAAAACTGTCAGCATAGTTGTAAAGTATTTATATTACTTCGATCAAACCTTTGATTGGTAGGGTTTCGATCAGTACTATATACTTATATTTCGTAAATTACATTATCTTTCAATGTATGTACACCTATAACATTTCTAGCACTGTCATAAACTTCAACGTCATTTTGGTATTTTCAATTGTAACGTGTAAAACAACCTGCCGCGTTCTGTCAAATTTAAAAAAATTGAAGCATTAATGTAGAAAATCTTAAATATTGTCTATAAAACGTTTACGTAGGTGAGGGTGGTGGCAAAAGGAATAGATAATTATTGTATTCCTACATAATATCTCGTAACCTAAAATAAACTTTTCCTTATTTTTAACTTCAAGTAAAAGCATTAAATTACTTAATTCTTATGTTCATAATTGTAGCATGTTTAATTGTAGCGAACTTTGGAACAAACTGTCATGTAATGCTATAAAACTAAACTACTAAAACACTATTAATATCCCAATTTCAAAAAAATATGGGCTACTTGTTATTAGCAACAAGCCACCAACATAAGGGATCCTGAAACAAACATATTAATAATCATTAATCATAAATAAAAATACTTTGAAAAGTTGATTTTTCAAAGTTATTATCCAAGACTGGTTAATATGTTAATGGAGGCAGCGAAAAGAGCTGATGTTGAACTCGATGTTTTCGTAGAGTTATAGATTGCAGGTATCTGTTATTGATCACTTTGTTTACAGCTTCACGGCGCCAGTAGTTGTTATTCCGGCTGTTCAGTTAAAGACGAAACTTTGAGCAGTTCAGTTTTATTACATGAATTGTGAATTTTGTCTACTTTTTATGACTTGAGAAATGGCAGTTCAGATTCAAGGTGCCTGTCTTTCAAATCCAATTATATGATTGACGAGAAGCTCGTAATAACTCATAAACCGAAGTTTTGTTCTACAGAGCTACGCAGAAGTCACAGAAATGTTTGAATCAATTAGGTTATTTTTAGATTGGGGGTGTTTTGGGTGGATTTGTATCACATGTTGTTCTGCTATAGAACTTATTTTCAAAAACTTTAAAAATGATACTCTATTAATTAAAGTAAATTTTCTGTGGCTTCAATAAATGGAAATGATTGTTAGGTTAATTGGTAAACGCGTGCCTTTTAAGCTGAGGTTTAACTTTTCATTTTGCTGACTGTATGTATACATTGAAGTTGTAGTATTGCAAACTCATTTAGTTTTTTATAGGCCGCGAAGAAATATCCATAACTTTAGTAAAAAGTCCATAAACTGGAAAGTTATGCAATGGGCCCTTACTTAACAAGTTTCCAACTTTTCTAGAGCAGAGAGTGCGGGTTCAACATAACTTGGAAACAAATCGTTTAAAGTTTTATACAAACAGCACTGCGTTGACTCAGAATACGTAGTAACTAGGACCATGGGTTAACCTATTGCAATTTGCTTTCATATCAGCTCGTAGTTCCTTTTTTAACATCTCTGTTTTAATAGGTAAAAGAATAATTAAAGCTGGAATTGAACAGAGCAAAACTCAAGAATATACCTACAGCATTCGTTGCACTTTTGTTGAAACCGAATAAAACGCATATTTACCTTCTGCTATGACTTTAAATATAGAAAGGGCGAACTTGAGTGACACCCTGCTTCGAGTCAGTAGTTATTGTGAAGTGTTGCCAGAGTCATTTCGCTAAGTGCTGTGATGCCTACGTCAACAAACAAAAGTTGCAAGGAAAGTTCCAGATTACACGTAACCCTACATTTCGTTCTAAAGGAATTATTAATTCATACATAAGTAGGCTTGTTTACAAATGTTTTTATATTGAAGTAATCTACATTAGTATTAACATTAAAGTGACAGTAGATGTTTATCTGGCTAAATCTGACATGAGAGATGGAAAATTTCTAAATGGTCACCTACCCTTCGCCTACGTTGCAAATGCGGATTTATTATAACTCATTTCTGTAATAAAACAATAAACATAATTGTATGCGTTTAAAGGTTTTAAAATATTCAAGCTGTTATACGAGGCTTGTTTGACTGAAGCCCATCTTTGATCAACTTAGCCTTGAAAATAATGCTATAATTCAAATGACGTTTGTTAATGTTAGTAGTGTTTGTAAGTAACACATTAATAAGTTTCTGGCGTTTGAATTTGATTCTCACTTTTAAAACTTCGATTATGAAATGGCGTTTGTTGTTGAAAACCCGTCCAAGTTTGATCAGCGTGCGGTGCTACAGTTTTTATGTGGAGTCATTGCAGTTTCGTACGCGAAGCAAGTAGTGTATGAAAATGCATGTATTGCGCACCCAACTGTGAAGGAATGGTGCCGAAAATTTAAGAATGGAAAAGAGGACTATGGATGAGTCGCGACCAGGTGCACGGTATACTGCATTAACAGAAAACAATATGGCATGTGTGGAAGGCCTTATTAGAGAAAATCCTCGAATTTCAATTAGAGCAATTTCAGAAATTATTGGTGCGAGTGTATGATCTGTCAATAGTATTGTTTGTAATCTGCCTTACAGCAAAGTTTGTTCGCAATAGATTCCTCGTCTCTTGTCTAATGACGGACAATGCTTGGGAATGGGCTTATGTCTGCAACACCTCACAGGCTATAGGCAAAATGGTAATGACTTTCTTCTGTCAATAGTTGCTGGTGACGGAACTTGGTGTCATTACTACTAGCCATCCAGTATGTTATCGTCGATGCAGTGGAAACATTCAAGTTCACCACCACCGAAGAAGTTTAAAGCACAACCTTCTGCAGACAAGGTGATGTTAACATTTTTATGGGCCATGAAGGACCTTTGTTGATAGAGTTTAAGGAAGCTGGAGTAAATGTCAATGCAAATCTGTACAATGAAACCTTGAACAAGCTGCATGAAGCAAATAGCCGGAAATATCCAGGAAAAATTCCGCGAGGGGTCATTTTGCTGCACGGCAATGCTAGGTCCCATGTAGCTAATGTGGTGAAAGAAAATCTTCAACGAAAGAAATGGAGGGTTTTAGAGCATCCACCCTATAGCCCGGATCTGTCGGCTTGCGATTTGCATATTTTTTGATCGCTGACAAAGCTGTTAAAATGTCAACATTTTGAGTCTGACACAGAAGTGCAGATAGCTGTGGAAGACTTCTTCAATCAGCAGCCATAAGAATTATATGAGCAGGGTATACCCCAGTTAGTAAAACAATGGGATAGGTGCCGTAACTGTGACAGCAATTATTTGTAATTACATTGTTGAATAAATTTTTTTATGAAGCAAAGATGGGTTTCAATTGAACACACTTCATACTATAAAATATATGAATATATGTTTCGTCTATTTACTTAAATCAAATATTTGGAGGAAAAGCAAGTCCCCCTTTTCTCCACGAAAGGACTACAGGGATCACTACACTTTTACAAAATCACGTTTAAACAAAAAGAAACTTTGTTAATTGTTTGCTGCCTTACTTCGTTGAAATTCATACTTTATATATTAATAATAATAAAAGGCAATTTCAAATTGCCTTTTATTATTATTAATATATAAAAAGAAACTTATTTCGGATAATCAAAGACACCTAAGTTTTATTCTGAAGCCGCCGCAAATATTGCTATAGTTCCAGTACAGGATTCTATTCTAAACGTGAAAATGTTCGATACTGAGATTCTAAAGGAAATATGTTTTTATGTGTGGTGTTAGGGAAATAGCTGAGTATTTCTCCGAATTAAGTTACATTTCAATACACATAATTAGGTATCCGATCTTTAAACAAATGCTTATTTGCGAAGGTTCGACATATATTAGTGAAAATTAGAATGAAAGCATTTCGCACAATTTAAAATAAAATAAGCCGCACTTATGAATGCTTATTGGTGGTTTTTAACATATTTGTACATATTTTAATATTAAGTGCTTACTAGTGTTTAATGTGGCTTTTTAAAGTGCTTACGTAATTTTTATATTCAAGCAGCTCTTTCCAGTAATTTTCAGTACAGTTTTTTTCAGTTTAATCTTGGTTCTAATTCTTAACGATCTGCCTAGCCCTATATAGAAACTAAATAACAGGGTAGGTACAATGCTGTATTGTGTTTCTGTAAGCTGGGAAAAATACATCAATTTAAGGATTAGTACTAGCAGTACTACAATAGCAAACGGCGTTTCTTATTATTTTATCAATATTTGGAAAGGATTGCACGTGGAAAAGTAGTTGGAAATTTTATTCTTTAACAAGCATTTCTAGTGTGGTTGGTCTTTGGTTGTCATTTAATGCCTACTGGTGTTCTGGCTACCCTTTTCAAAGTTAAATAGTAAAAGTATTTTAATTAAACAGTGGTTGAAGGAGCTAAGTTTCCAGTGTTTTTCTTCGGACGGTGGTGCGGCTTCTTGTAATCCATGCAGGAAAGAAGTTTACGAGCATTTGATTATAAAATAATGTAAAGTACATAAGATACATCGCAATTTAATCTTCGTGATTTGTTTTTCTGTAGATTTCATGCAACAAGATGCATCATCTGCAACAGCATATCCAGACAGCATTACATCAAAGCAGTGTAAATCATTCTACAAAATTGATGCAGATGTTCCTAACTGTTCCTTCAGTATCCCACAGGAGTAAAAATGTTTCGAGGACATGTATGGTGCACTTATTGCGGAATATATAAATGTAAATATACACACACATATATATATATATATATATATATATATATTGTGTTGAATTTTGATTGGTTAGCTCGGTTAATGTCATTTTCTAAAGGGTACTCGTTCATTTGTATGATGTCTTGGAATTCGGTTTCATTGTGGTCAGTAATATAAGGCAGACCAAGACGCAGATATCTTCTTGCTTGGTCTGAAGCACTGCAAAGTTCGTATTTTTGCAAAAAACCTATGACAAAAAGAATTGTTATTAAAAATTCTAATTTAAAAGTTTCTATATTTAAAGAAAATAGTATAGAAAGATACAATAACATGCCTTGAGCATAAGCTTAGCTCTGAAGTTTTTTAATTCACATCGAAGTATGCTGTATTTATCGGAACAGTTAGTGAAAATGTGTATTAGACAGCTGTAGAGTGCGAAATGCGTATTAAAGGCAGGTTTCGGAAATGTACAATGCATTTATAAAATCAGAGTTTGAATGGACAGTGACGCCGTTGAAATAGGAACATTTTTATAAAATAAATATAACTGCCAAAATTTGAATTTTAATATAGTAATTACATCCAAGTGTCGTTAGTGTAATTTTATTTATTTTTGGCATCGTTGCCATGTAAATTTTGTCGGTTGCTATGAGAGTTGTTGATGAAACAATGAAAAGAGAGCGTCCTTTGTATTTGGTGTGAATACACGCATTTTTAATCTGCTCTTAAAAATGTAAAAATAATTAACATTGTTTATATTAATAAAGCATTGGTATTGTTCAATTTAAGAACGAGTTTCTTAGAAATAGTAAGAAAAAGTAAGATATAGTAAGTTAGTATAACTTACTAAGTTAATATTGAAGTAAGTGGATCCTGTTTGGAGTTCGAAGATTTGGTCTGCCTACGCAGCGGGATTTGGATCGCAGCGCAAGGGAAGCAACATATGAGTTCAATGACCTTCCTAGGAAGATAATAACATTTGGACGTAGAGATTGTTTTAAAAAAGGTAAACTAATTTTACATACTTAGCAGGAAGCACGAGGAGGACTGCAGAAAGACACCAGAAAATAATATTTAAACCTCTTCGAATTCTACATAGAGGTTTATAGGCATTTTAGGTTAAAGAACGGCAAGCGACTGATGTGTTTTAATATTCCGCCTGAAGTCAGCTGCGTACTGGGAAATAGCTTCATTTTCTCATATAATAGTAAGGTGTGATAGAACCGTCTTCTGAGTCAGAGTACTTATGTTCGAAAGTTAGACCGCGGTATTTTTTAGTTAATATTTGGTGACAAGTCTCTAAAAATCTATCACCTGGCGCCCATTTTACCATAATTTATGAAAATAAATACATTAAGAAAAATATGATTGCAGAATGCAAGTTAATTCATTTCTATTTAACCTTTATAATATAATTTATATAACAATATATATAATCCAACTTGAGAAGCATTTTTAGAATGATCTTGGATATGCGTCCTTCAATGTTGTGAACAAAATTTTAATGCGTGAGCATGCAAGTTTGTCTGATAATGTCTTGATGGAACACGTACCACTTTTTAAATTTGCTCCAACAACTTCTATGGATGTAGAAAAAACATTTTCTGCATATAAACTTGTTTTTAGTTTAAAGCGTCGAAGTTTCACTCTGCAAAATTTAGAAAAGGTTGCAGTGGCATACTGTTTTTCAAATAATGTCCCACTTTATTTAGTTTATCTTTTCAATTTATAAGGGTAATATATTTATATATTTCCATGTTCGTTACGCCTATTTCCAAAAATATACGAGCTTAAAAATCGTAGGTCTACACATTAGAATTATCTTTAAAGTATAAAAGTATTTAACCTATAATCGCATAAGCAACCCGTTATTTAAAATGAACATAAATATATTTTTTAGTGTTCCATTTACCAATACTTACAATTTATGAGATGTACAACAAGAAAATATTTGTTAGCATATACAAGAGATAGTAGAACGATTTAAAAAGAACAACTTATTTGGTTCTTACTGTCAAATACAAGTACTAAAACAGCTGTAGGAATTTAGATAACTGATGCTTTTAGAATATACATAGAATTACTTGATGTTTGCTTTTATACGGGTTCAGTTTAGAAGGCATTCTGATAATTTTCATTAATTTGCGTTAAAGTGTTGAAAATGTTTCATATCGCAGAGAAAAGAGTTGAAGCTATTATGATTTTCGCTGCTGCAGGTGAAATTTTCCACAAAGCCGTTCAAGTTTTCCAACGAAAACTATCCAGATAATCATATTTGCCGCAAATGCCTTTGAGGATTAATGAACAAGTTTACCAGACCTGGCGGTGTTGCGCATGTTAAAAATCTGACCGCCCAACAGCTAATGCGGAAACTGAATTTCAAGTTTGGGAGAGGTTGTTGTTAATCCTCAACAATCCCTTAGTAAGATATTCGTAAACTGTAATATTTCGAAGACTACGTAGTACGGAATCTCAAAGAAGCACTAATTTCATTCATATCAGCTATAAACAGCTCAACCACTTACTGAAAATGGTTATACCATATTGTTCAAGAAATTTGTCAAACCCATATACATTTGAAATTTTCTATTTATATAGATATTTTAAAAATAAAAATTACTGTCCTGCAACGATGAATACCTTTACATATTGTTTTAAAAGGAGTTTACACCCAGTATCTTTACAAATTAAACTTTTTCCTTAAAATATTAGGCGATCAAATTGTAACGATTTACTTAAATATATATAGGAAGGTGTACGGATATCTAATCTCATCTGATTTCATTCCTGTACTTTTTCTGTGAGGCTATATCAGATCGTTTGTATATCCAACCCTACAAAAATGACTGAACGTTTGTGTAACAGAACAGTGCAAATATGTAATAACATTACTAGTTATAGTACAGTCAATCAAATGTATGGAACCATCCATATATCTCGGTAATCATGCGTTAGAGTTTTATGAATTTACGTACAGGGTGATTTCAAAATATGGCGGATTCGAAAATGATATCGCCAACGTTGCCATGTTTTCAGTTTTTCCGAAATTCCTGTCAAGTTCATTATTTCAAATGGAACCTTTATATTTTTACAACATTCGATAGGGAATTTTTCATAGAGTTCATTGATATACCATTTTATATTTTTATTTTCAATACTAACAGATATCTAAAAAAACGAACAAAGCACTCTTGAATAATCAAATCTAACTAAAAGGAGAGGCTACCCATTTAAGTAGGGGTTCAAATTGTTTGCCATTGACTGTCTGACAATGAGCTAAACGATTATACACTGCATCTACACGGTTTCTGATGTGTTCTCGTGGAATATCCTCCATCATTCTTCAGAAAAAGCTTTCAAATCTTCGTGATTATCTGGTCTTTCTTTGTATAAGATATTGCTAACTTGTCCCCACAGAAAGAAATCTAATGGTGTAAGATCCGACGAACGTGCTGGCCATTCGATGTTCCGACGTCGTCCTATTCATCGTTTTCTGAATATGTCATCAAGATATTGTCTTACATTACGTGCAAAATGCGGTGACGCCCGATACAGTTGGAACCAAATATTTTGACGCAGGGACAATTTCATTCTGTAGTAGCATCAGGTATTTGTCACTATTCAATGTTCCTTCAATAAAGAATGGTCCAATAATTTTATCGTGAATGATACCTGCCAAAATATTCAAATTCACTGAGAATTCTCGAAAGCCCAGTATCAACAATTCTGCTTGTTGACCGACCCAGATAAACAAAAAGTGGCTGCATCGGAGAACAAGATATTCCTAATGAAGTTATTACCTCTCTCCATTAAAATTTCACAAAATTCACTTCTTCTGTCAGAATCTCCCTCAATCAGTTCATGGATCAAAATCACGGCTTCATGTTCTCCTCCTACAAAATTCTCACCACCGACATTTGATTTATTCCATTATCTAAGCCTAATTGAGTTGAAGAAGTATGTGGTTGATCCACGGCTGACACTACAAGATTTAGTGCTTCTTCTGACGTAGTTGCTGTTTTCGACGTCCTGATTTCCGAATATTCTTCACATTCCCAGTATGCTCGAATCGTTTCAACGTTTTGGATACTGTACTACGTGATATAGCGTTTCGATCTGGGTTAGTAGTACTGAAGAGATTTGAAACTTCTTTCTGAGTTCTTCTTATATCTCCGAAACCAATCATAATCGATATCTCAATACGGTCTCTTTCCGAAAGTAATATACTTATTATTATCGATAAAGCTTTGTTGTTTCACAATACGATCAAGGAAATTATAACTTAGACATGATTGAGTCGAGAAAGGTATTGACACTGGGTCAAAATATTTTAGTAATTAAGATATTGACATTTCTAACCAGCCTTCTTGTTCTAATCAGCTTTAATAATTCAGGAATGCTTTGTTCGTTTTTTTAAATATCTCTGTTATTATTGAAAATAAAAACATCAGGTGGTATATCAATGAACTTGACAAATTGTCTATCGATTATTATAAAAATTATATAGGGTGTTTCATTTGAAACAATGAAGTTGACAGGAATTTTGAAGAAACTGAAAACGTGGCAACATTGGCGATAACATTCTCGAATCCGCCATATTTTGAGATCACGATTTACGAAAATTCAGAAACATCTAACAACGGGTTACCGAGATACATGGAAGGTTCCATACATTTGATTAATTCTGTATGGTGATTAGCTAAACCTTCATTAGAGTGAAAGTGCTCGTATTTCCCGTGTTTGGGAGTCAATATTAAGCTGGTTCTTTATGTACACACAACCAAATTTATATGAATCCAGAATTTCTTACTAATAATAAGAAATTTATGCAACCTTGTTTTTAAGATAAGAGATAAAGGTTTTTGTTTGAAATAGATAACTAACTGATAAAAGTTGATCATGTGTATCAATTTTGATATTTGTATCCAGCTGCAAAATTGAAGTGTCAAAGTAAATTTAACTTTGTGTTCAAAAAAGGTAATATGCCCTACGTAGGTTTGTCAGATGTTCAGAAGGGAAGAATTGTTGCTCTTATTGAGCAGGAAATGTCAATAAAGGCAAATCGCAGCTACGGTGGGCGTCTTACAGCACGTTGTTTCAAAAACCTATTCAAGATTTTGTATTGGAAACACTCAAGAACAGGCCTAGACAAAGTCATCGCAGAGTAACTAGTGATCGACAAGACCGGATTTTAATTCAAATAGCTAGAAGAAATCCAACCTCTTCTCATCCGGAGCTCCAAAGGCAACTTTTGTAGGCTACAGGTGTTGGTATTTCAGTTGAAACAATACGAAAGAGACTTCGTGTCCGAATTTTATTTAGCAAAAGACAGTTAAGGGTTCCCGATTTATCCAGGCAGAACAAAATTGATCGGCTAAATTGGTGCCTGGAACACCAGAACTGGACAATTGACGACTGGCAAAATATCCTTTTTTCAGATGAAACCAGAATTGGTCTGAGATCAGATGACCGTCGAATTCGGGATTTAAGAGGTCGAGGCAGACAATCTAGACTGCAAACTGCCAGATCTGTTCCAAGATATAAAGCAGGAACTGTAATGTATTTGGGAGGTATTATGATGGGAGAAAAAACTCCTTTACGTCCCTTACGGCAAAGCTTAACAGGCCGCCGGTATGTCGATTTGGTGCTAGAACCCATAGTTAGACTGTGGAGAGGTGGAATGGGACATATTTTCATTTTAATGCATGACAATGCCCCTCCACATATCAGCAGAGTTGCCACAGACTTTCTGGAAACAGAAGATGTCACTGTTCTAAGATGGCCTGCCTGCTCAGCTGATATTAATGCCATTGAGCATGTGTGGGACTTCATTAAAAGAAGGATTAGAGCTCGAAGGGATAATCCAGGTAATGTGGATTAACTTATTCAACCGCTCTAGACGAATGGGCAAACTTACCTCAAGAACAAGTTGACAATTTGATTAGAAGCATTCGCCGTCGAATAGAAGATTGAATTACCGCTAGAGGTAGCAACACTGACGTGTGACGCTAAAACGTATGACAACCGAAAAAAAATGAAAAACGCCAAATTGTGGCAAATAACTTGATAAGAAACTGTTGTTAGAAACTTTTTTTGGTAAAGTTATTATTTAAGGCTGTAGCATCGATGTTCCTTACTTTTTATTCGCCCTGTATACAGTTGTATTCATCTTTCTCGTTATTTTAGACAAGGGTTTAATTGGTTAATGTCTCTCTGCCCTTTGCCGATTTTATAATTTATGTCTTCACTATCGTTTGCATAATGCAGAGGTATTTGATCGTTTACTAATCTTTAATTATCTAATTCGAAGTTAAGATCCTGCTATCTTCCATCTACAACGAGATATTCGTTTTTCTGCATATTAAAAATCACGTTCCAGTTTTCGTAATCGTTCTGTTCCTATAAGTTGAGGTCATTTTGTCTGCTGCCAACATCAATAAGATACATAACGCTTCGACGTTTATCTGCATGGCCATGTTGCGGCACTTTGTTTAAATACATTTTAAATAACGCTGATGCCAAACAGTTACCATGTCGCAGACCTTCCAGCGTTTCAAACTTTTCAGATTTTGTAATTACCATTTTTATGGCACTGACGCAGCCTGATGATTTTTCAGTCATTGTTTCATGAGCGACTACAACGGATAAACAGTGACAAATACTTGTAATCCTGCGACAGGGCGTGACACGATAGAAACTATCGAAAACTGTTGGAGCGTCACTGTTGTTGTTGATTAGGGCTTCTGTTACACATCAGCCACATATGAGCTAATATCAAACTATTCCCGGAATTCACCTACAGAATATACACAAGTGATGTTTGCCCTTTGCGTCATCTTTAGAGAACTTTCCGTCTTCACAAACACACTTGTTTCAACGCCCTTGCAGAAAGCACTGCTGAAACTTCTCCTTCATATGAACCGCAAACCAGCAGTCTCATTGTATTCAATGTCATTGACTGTCAAGATACGTTCACCGGGAAGCCCCATCTTAATAGTAGGAAACAGACAAAAATCAGCAGGTAGCAGATCGGGCGAGTAAGCTCCGCTGCCAGAAATTAATGAAATGCTAACGGTTTATGGCTGGGGGCGTTGTTATATTGTAGTTTCTAACCAAGACGTCATTTCTGTGGTCTTACCTGTCACACTCTTTCAGCCAAACGTTTCAGGACCTGCACCTAGAATGCAGCATTAACCGTTTGTCCCAGTGGTATGAATTTATGGTGCACCACGCCTTCGTTTGACTTGGCAGCCCGCTTTTTCGGCCGTGGAGACGTGGTTGTCTGTCACTCGAATGACTGTCGTTTTGTTTCTTGGTCGTATGCAAACACTCTGTCACCAGTAATCACCGTGTTGAAATTGTTACATTCCTCCAAATGTATGGGACACACCTACAATTTGAAGGCTGTTGCTTCCGACTGAGCCACGTTACTGTCAGCCAACTATCAACAATGGTGCGTGAGGTTGTTAGGTACACCGTGCTTTAAAACGCTTGATACGCTTACTAGATTCGTCGGTAAGTTGGCATGGTCTGTGTTACTATGTTTTATTTAGCCGATTCGGCTTGGAATCGCCGTTCCTGAATTTCATACAAGTTAGAGTCGTATTATGTACAGCTTCGGATAAATGTTCTGAACCAGTGAAGGCTTAGTCACGGAGCTTTGTGTGGGGGTACGGCCTACACACAGGTATATAGTTTCATAGCCACCGGTCACTGTCACGGGTTTTTGCGGACGCTGATCACAACCCGTTCCAGTGACAAGTATACGACTGTAATAAACTCATGTGATTTTGCGACCCCTCTCTAGTGGAATGTTGTAAATAGATCGAAGAATGTCAAATGAGTTGATCTTCGATGGGCTGTATATATTTTATTTAATTGTTTAAGCATAAATATAATGTGGGTTCAAAATCTGCCTGCTCTAAAATCTCTCTGTTCTGTTGGTTCTGTGTTACGGGCCAATCGAGCCTTTTTAGCGACCCGTAAACAAGCGGATGGAAAGGGCCTACAGCTTAGCTCAGAGGAGTAGGGGGAGTTCGTGGAAATCGCTTATGGGAGAAAATCTTTAGTTGTGTACAGGGCGAGTCATTATAAGTGGGCGCCACCTTCCAAATCCAGCCGATTTTAGGTCCTCGTGGAAGGCCGAGAAACCAGCAGCTTACGGGAACGGCACTTACCGTGTTTGTGCCTCCTCCTATATATTTAAAGCTTGCAAAATTCTTACACCAACAAGTACAAAAGACACAATAAGAGCCAGTAAACTTTAAAACACATATAATAAAATAGTTAGAATGTGGCAATACAATAAAATGACACGAGTTATAACGCAAAAGTTTGAATTACATGGTTAAAATCCTTGAACGTTCAGGAAACTCGCCGCCGTTGACGCACAATATTTATATTATAATGAATCTGTGTGGCCAATGGCGTAGTTTACAGGCAAAATACAATATTAATATTTTTTACAAACAATAAATGAATAGCGATTGAAGATCGCTTTTAGGTTGCATAAAAAAAGTTCAATATCGCGAAATTCTGCAAGTTGACACGAGCAAAAAAAAAGGTTTATTTTACACTGCACAACAAAAAAACTGATTCTTTACCTTGAAGTTCGGAGAAGACAGGCACAATATAACGGCGATTTCAACAGGCCGCTAACGTTGAACGCAAGACAGGACTCTTCGATGGTATGAAGAAATAGCTGCAGAACCACGGGAGTTGGGCTTCGAACATTACTCCGCCGAAAAGGCGATCGGTCAATTCACAAAGAATTGCTTTTTCTGGCGATGAATCCAGTTATTCCTATTAAATCCGGCAGTAGCCGACGGGCTGTTAAATACCCCTTGGTACAACAGCGAAGCGGAACACATATTACGGATACCCCTCAAAAAAAACTAAGAGCCGCCCCTGCAGCACTTAACGTAATTACGGCCCTCTCCTAGAGATGTAATTTTGGGAAGGTCCGGAGCCGAGACAGGTGGAAGATCGACTGACTTAAAAATGTAACGGGGACCTACATTTCTCCCCTCAAAATTGCACCATATTTTTAAATGTTATGCAAGAGTTCTAGAAGGAATTTCTAACACGTGCAACTGCCGAGATCAACACTTCCGGGATTTTGGTCGGCAGAAAATCAGCCTACCAAGAAACTTTCAAGGTTTAAGGAAACCGGCCTTCCATAACTCAATTTTCAAGACAAAACAAAATAGCGAGAATGGTAACCCAAAATACGACTGTAATTAAAATAACGCTACTAATTCTGACGAAGCGGCAAACAAATTATGAAATCAATTAATATAAAACGGCACATTTTAAAATGAACATAACATCTGTTACATTGTGATCAAGTATTGCTTTGATAATTATCTTATATTAACGAGCTACAAACGCGATTTGGACCTGGACACTTTGCCCAAAGTCCATAACACCCAACACTATATTCTGGCCACAACGCCCAAAATTGTTAGAGAGACATAACGCCCAATGCGCCCTCATCGCCCAATTCTAGATATGACCGCAAAGCCGAACGTCACCACATCGCCCAATTCGAACTTACCATTAATTTACTTTCGTCTTAGCACGATTCATTGCTTATTTACTTCAGTGTATGTACAGACAGAACACCCAACGCTACTAGTCGCCCAAAACTAAATGTGTGGCATAGTATGCTCACAACGCTGAAAGTTAGGACATGGACAGAACGCCCAACGCATAATAAGATAGCTACGGTAACAATAGAAAACGCTGATTTTAGTTTACTTTGAGTTACTTTAGCAACCCGTTAAATGTATTGTGCAGTGCAATTATGGTAAAATGGGAACTGTGGATATCTTAATACTGAATAAAACCTTTTATTTTATGTCAGGGATAATTCTAGAATTTAGGTTAATAAATAAATTATGTCGCCACAAGTTCCTTTGTTGTCAAATGTTGGGTCTCTCTCCCTGTCCTAATAAATAATTACATATTAGAAAATAGTACATCCACTAACTAAACAAACACTGAACCGGGCTTAGCCGAAGAAAAATTAATGGCAAGGTTGAATTGGGAGACGTGGTCACGTTGGGCGTTTTGTCCCTGTCCTAACTTTGGGCGTTGTGGTCATTTTGGACTTTTTGGTCATATTCAGAATTGGAAGATATGGTTACGTTGGGAGTTGAGTCTCACTTGTAACTTTGGATGTTGTGTGCAGAATGTAGCATTGGGCGTTATGGATTTTGGGCGAACTGTGCTAGACCTCTACGAACTAATATTTTGCCGCTGTATATGCTGCATTAAAATATATTACCTTCCCTGCTATTATGCGTGCAGGTTTCCGGTCTTTGGGGACAGTTTTCTGTATGAACATTTATTAAAGATGTTTGCTAATGATGCTAGAAGGGGCAGGTCTAGATTCCGATTATTAGTATAAATATATATGAATTTTTCTGTAAGTAATATTCTATAACAGTTTTCCCGTGTATGACGCCTGAAAATAATTTCCTATGGAAGTTCCTGTAAATTAGATAAGTAATGCGTGGTTAATGTCAGCCTCCCGGAACCTCAATCGAAGACGGGCTGTTCTCAAAATAAAGTCGAATAAATAAAGTAATTAACTCCTCGTCAATCACCTAAAAAGGGCGCCACCAGCTTAAAAAATACGCTGACATTAATCCAGATGTAGACTGAGAGTAAGCTGGACCTCGGTTCTCCACTTACCTAATTACTTAGTCGCTACCAATTCAACAAGATAGGGTAACAATAAATAATAAGACCAATTGCAACAACGGTAATTTAATGAGGCAAATAAAACACCAATTGAAGTAATCCCCAATTAACATTTACAATAATAGTACCAATATGCTCTAGAACCCTGTATAAGTACACACCACACGTTCAAGTCACTTAATATAGTGTTAAATAAAAATTGAATTAATCGAGCAATGTAAAAATACTGCGTTTTGCAAATAAAAGCAAAGTTTAAGAAACAATAAACACCCTAACCGCTGAAAGTACTTTCATCGATATAAGCGCTCTGTAAACATAAAATACCCTGGATACAAATCCGAACAAACGCAATATTACGGCTCAAGATGACGTACCCTGTATATATTAAGTGATATTTACGTTAATATGTACGAAATACGTAACACGCTAAAGTATGGTAGTATTAAGCTACACAAGTGATTCACAAAGACATTAATCAATTTGAAATTAAATTTATAACTGGAAAGCAATGCAAATCAAACAACAAGCGATTAACTCGACTCCGAAATTAAATAAAGTAATACGAATAGAAAACACTTTCCTGAATGCTAGATAGCACGACGTTCTTGGGAATTTGGCGTGGTCGTCTGGACACGTGTTCCCGCTTGCCAGGTGACGCTATGGACCGGAAAATGCTTTTCTCACCCAGATTCAGAAATACAGGAAGGAAATAACCCTTGGGCAAAATCTTACTGCCCCCAATTTGTTGTCTAAATAACGTAAATAAAGAATGTGTTAGGCTAGCATGTTCAAATAAAGATGGATGACACTTACCAATCGAAAGAATTCTGATTGACGTGAATACAAGATTAAACGAAGATCAAAAATCGGTCATCGACCTACATCGAGAATCCACAAACTACAACGGATTACGATGCCCAAAAAGATTCCTTCAATAAATCGAGATGAACTCTCAAGTATAAAATACTTTAACGGAGGAATCTACTTCAACGTTCAATCAAATGTAACAGTCACAGGAAGAATGGTTGCCGGAAATGAAATTTTGTCTACCAAAAACTCAAGCGCATGCTTCGAAAATCAAGGGAGTACTGCGCCACTCGAACAAATCTAAGAAAAATGGGTTGCAAACCAACCAGGCGCAAAAATACCGTTACACGTGTATCCATGCTTAGGTCGGCCTCGGTGGTCTAGTGGTTACCCGGTTACCGCATTTGCCTTTAGATCCGAGGGACGCGAGTTCGAACCTGGCTGAGGTAGGCGAGATTTTTCTAGCGGAGAAAAAATCTGATAATGCACCTTCTGTCGGATAAGAAGTAAAGCCGTAGTTCCCGTGCCACTGCGATTTGTGACACGTTAAAAATCACTACTGGAGTTGGAACTACCCCAGATAGGCAAAATTCTTAGTTAGGGTGTACAATGGGCCAAATGTGGCCTAAGTGCATAGAGATGCTTGGAAAACCGCGTCCTAGATCTCGCTCTTTCAAATCATCATCATCATCATCCATGCGTAGAAGAATAATTTAATCCATGTATAGTTTGCTTGAGCGTATCCACGGTATGTTGGCGATCTATCACCACTAAAATGAATTATTTATAATACAATCTGCACTAAAATGGCCCATCTTTTCCACACCTGGAGGGGGTGCAATAAATGGTCAAGAGCAGTATTACCTACCTTAAAAATTTTAAATACTGGTATGTTTGGCAGAAATCCACAAAGCGAAAAATGTATCGTTTCCTTATATTTTTCGATGCAGACTGTCGCAAAATACCTTTGTTCGGGCTCTGTACATACAGGTACAATGTGTAAAATATCTATTTAACGATTTCGGTTGGTAAAAATTATTCCACGCACGTTGAAGCCTTCTGATGATTGGTATAGTATTTTGCCATTTTGAAGGTAAATTTAACAAGACTTGGATGTGTTTGCCTTTTACTAAAGCTAACTAGAAGTTTCGTATTTAAACAACTATTACAGTAATACATTAACAAACAGACTTTACTTTCAAAAGATTGTGAAGTTCTAATATAAACTAATTAAAATTTAACTAATTATATTTGTGAAATTCTGGTTATTAAAATACTTAGCTTTATTATATCCAAAATAATGTGAATGCAATTGATTTAAAATACTAATTTTATTTTAGAAACGACCAAGCTACATGTGAAACATACAATTTCATAAATCGATTTTGCGGAAATACATCTGCAATGGGTTTTCTATTTGACTACACTCGATGTTCTAAAGGTAGGAAGCTCATTTAGTTCAAATAAATAATTTCCGCTAGGTTTTCTGCGAAGTTTGCAGAATATCTGTTTGAGAAGGATCGAGAAAGGGAATTGCTGGTTACCGCTAGTATAATTAGCTTGTTTTAATTGCAAGCTTTGCAACTTTAGAGTTCCCAGAAAAGGGGTAAAAATACGTCAGAGCCAGTTGAGAGAGATTTACTTCACGCTGCTCTACGATTGATTAACTTCTTATATTAAATTGCGTTGTTTTTGCGTTCCAGTAGAAATATGATTATTAACTAAATGAGCGTATGCGGGTACGAACTAGTAGGAAAAACACTGTCTAGATAAAACTCTTGCATGTTTCATAGAAAGCATCATGGATCGATGTTTGTTAATTACTAAACTACTGCAAAATTAAAAACGGTTGATAATTCATGCTTTTATTGGACGAAAAATCGTTAATGGACTAGCTGTATTGATGGCAATTAATTAAATGCCATCTCGTTGCTCACAGCCATGCGACCGTGGAAACGAAAGCAACGTACTTGAAGTTGTACAGAGTAATGAATTTTCTAGGAATGATCGAGTGTAGGAGTAATGTGCGGGAGTGTTTCAAATGAAAATAATTTCGCAGTACAATTTATCTCAGAACTAATCTATAAATATAGATCTGTAGTTATGTAGGCGTAACATTAACTTATCTATGTACACAGACAAATTGCTTTTAAGGTATTGATTTTAGTTTCTTGTCATCATGAAGTCTTTAGCAACTTTCACAAAGTTAAAAATATGATATGTGATTATATTCTTACCTAACCAACGTACCACAACATTTTATATTTACAGAATGTAAAATAGTTTCCAGTTTCTTCTAATTCGGGGTAAGGTAGTAATAACAATAAACTAAGAATGATAGTTTTACCTGAAATCCGCATACATTAATCAAGAAAATAATGTTATATCTAAGTAATTACACATTGTTTCATTATTACTTACTTCTAGGTGAACTTCTAGACTAAAACTTGCTCTCGGTTGAAATACTCCCGTATAATAACAGTTTTAGCCGGCAATCGTATGTGTACGAGGGGGTATTGATAAGTACTTAACCTATCATATAAAACGCCAAAATATTTCAAAACAAAATTATATTTGTTCAATATAATCTCCTTTAAGACTTATACATTCAGCAGAACGTTCATAAAGTAATTCTAAGCCATTAAAAAAAAACATTTGCCTTGTTCAGCAAGCCACTCCTCAACGGCACATATTGCTTCGTCATTTGTCGAAAATCTTTTACCTTTCAAATGTTTTTTTGAGCTTTGGGAACAAATATTAATCTGACGGTGCTAAATCCGGAGAATAGGGCGGGTGGTCAGCCAATTCAAAATCGATTTCATCAATTTTTTGCACTGCAATCAACGACTTGTGAGCAGGAGCGTTGTCTTGCAGAAAGAGCACACCGCTGGCAAGTTTTTCACGGCGTTCTTCCACAATTTTCTTACGTAATTTAGTTAGCAACTCGGTATGATATGCTCCCGTGATAGTTCTACCCCGGTCCAAATAATCTATCAGAATTATCCCATCTTTGCCGCAGAAAACTGAAGCAAGAATCTTGGCAGCCGCGGATTTTTTTGGGTCGTGGAGAACCAACATGCTTCCACTGTTTGGATTGCTCTTTAGTCTCTGGGTCATAGTGATGGATCCACACTTCGTCCATAGTAAGAAGCCGATTCAAAATGTTTGAGGAACCTTCTGTAAAACGGTGGCAGATTTCCTTTGACGGAGTCAATCGAACGCGCTTCTGATCAACGTTGAAGCATCTTGGAATCCATTTGGCCGAAAGCTTGCTCATACCCAAGTCGCGATGAATAATGTGACGCACACATTCATAGGAAATGTGCAATGCTTCTGCAATATTATTAATCCCAATACGTCGATTTTCTAAAATCATATTATGGACAGAATCAATGTTTTCCGGAGTGGTCTCAGAAATTGGTATTAGGGCGGTGCTCATCTGATCTTCCTCTATTATATTCCGCAGCCCAGTTTCAAATAGTGGCGTATGAAGGATACTGGTCACCTAAGGTTTCTATCATATCAGCAAAAATTTCTTTGTCCGATAACCCTTTCAAAAATAAATACCTAATAACTGACCGAAACTCGATTTTATCAAATTATTCTCAGACATGCTGAGTTCCAAAATTCACAGTTTGATCACCGTTCGACTTGTGGATGTCAAACTTTGACAACTTATTCATAAAGAACTGCATTATCAAATGACCAGCCCATACCTTCAAACAATATCGAACTTGCAGTCTAGTATCTCTTATTAAATGGGGTTCTCTGTTGGATAATGAGGAAGATTTTTCTTATTAAAGATTCCCGAATCCCTAAATAAAGGCTCATCAGTTCACGATATTTGTTTGCAAAATGTAGATCTTGCTGCTGTTTTTCACGAATCCAATAATAAAAGTTCAATCTTGTATTACCATCATCAGGATGAACGGTTTGTAGAGGTGTGTATTTATAATCATGATACTTAAGTTTTTTGACTTTCCTCACATATGATTCATCAATGCCACACGTTTGAGAAATTTTTTGGGTAGAGTTTTCTAGATCAATCGCTAATTGAGCCAGCACATTCACTTCATTAAGCACAATTTCTTTTCTATACGACCTTCGCGATCTTCTACACCTGCCACAAACAGCCAAATTGCTTGAAATCCTAGCAAACATTTTTCGGTAGAGCAGCTGTTTCTCTGGATACAAATTTGCATAAGTTTCAGACGCTACAACAGAATTTCTATTGCTATAGACATCGTATATATCCTGTTCTTCTTCGTTGGTGAACATCTTGACAATTACAAAACACTATAAAGAAATTCTACGCCCACCACTTAAACGCAATCTGTCTACTTTGTTATTAAAACAAATCATTTGTTACCTGTCTGTTTCAATGGATTTATAAATGGCGCGCAGTTTGAAACTTTACATAATCATCTGCTGTTTTTGTATTTATTATCTTGTTATCGTTATACTAATAAAATGCAGTATTTAAATAGTTTAAATGACAATTAATACAATCTCTCACATTAATTACTGTTTCAATTGTTTTTAAACCCAAAGTTTATGGAAGAAGGTTACATTGATTACCAATTTGAAAAGCTAATTTTGTGCCTATATAATGGTACAATAATAAAATATGACAGCAAAAAAAAATAAGAAAGTTGAGTATCGCAGCTTGAAATTTAGAAGGCCGAGAAGATGTCTGTCAATGCCATTCAACTCAGAGTAAGCAAAAACAGAAAGCTACAAAGTTTGATTGTAATAGCGTCCTTGGTACGAAAGACAATAATAAGTTTCAGTTTTTTCGTGATAAATCAAAAACGAATCAAAATATCCAGGATTTATTTTCATATTTTCAATCGCTATAAAAAAGCGCATCTTTGCTCTGATTTACCCGACCTTGTATCTTCTACCGTTGCCAAGATGCTAGTTTTCCTGTAAGAAGTTATAGGGCTTGTAACGCCTAGTAGGCAACAACAATACTACTAACTACTAAGGGCAATCAAAAAAAACTACCGGTAAGTTCCAGGTGTCGAGAGTAAGGGTCGACCAGCTCAAGTCGAAGAAGGGAGGGTAAAATAAAAAGCTTAGGCGCTACCTGTTTTGAAAATAAATCTTAGCCCTCGACGATGTCACGATGGATAAAACAGGAACCTCCCTGGAGTCTAACTTACCTTTGGCGATTGCTAACTTTGAAAAACTCTTGGAAAAAAAACACAATCAAACAAGAAAGTTCGGATAATTAAACTTTTAATGCACAGCAAACGACAACAAGATCAACAAGCTGGAAGATTAACAACAGGGTAACATACAAAATTATTAAAAGAGAACATTATATATATAGATCAACAAGATAATTTACGGGGCGCAATAAAGCGAAAGAACAAATTTAAGTTATTATAATAATCAAAATACAAAATCTATACCGCGACTACGCGACTAAATTACCAAGTATTTGAAGTCGACAAGATCTCGTTACTCAATACCTAGATTCAAACATAATAGACCTAACAATGTAATTCAATAAAATTTTTAACCTTTCGCAATATTTCCCAAAATTTAAATTATAACCAAAGTCTGACGACAATTTCCAAATTAAAATGAAAAATATAGATTTATCGAACGCTCCTCGTATAAGTTCAAAAATTCAAATTGTTATTAACACGGAACATTATTATGCGCAGATACCCGCACCTGGGTGTAAACACGTTGTTGATATCGATGAATCGCTCTTCGCTGCTCTCTGCGATAAACGAATACATTGAACGTTCGCCAGATTATGAATGCAAAATAAATCCAAATTAAATGTTGAAAACTCGCGCGGGTGCAACTTCTAAACGTAGTCCATACGGGAAAAGACGCCGAACGATGAAATTGGGTAAATAAAACCCTAGAAAAATTAATTCTCATACACGCCCTAGCGTTCCTCCAAAGAGGACAACCTATCCCAATGAACGGATGGCATAAGGATAAATTCCTCTGACAACTACGGTGATAAACGGAGATCCATCCCTAGCTTACAACAGCTAAATACAACCGGAGCTGCGTGCACTACAACAAGGATTTCTCAACTAACTCCCCGATTCGCGTAACATACCATCCAACAAGTAAAAGCTGAACGAATGCACGTCGAAAAGTTACGAGTTCGAAATTACAATAAATCCCAAAAATATTCAAAATTTATGCAACCCAAATTGCGAATATAAAAATCTAAAGCAAAACGTACAAAATCGGAAGGTTACAGGCTTTAAAGTTACATTTTTCATTTCTTCTTGTTGTAATAATTTTCACAAATGTTTCTTTCAATTAAATATTAATCAGCAATCAGAGTAGGTTAAGATCTGACATTCTGGCTTGATGAGATCCCCTCCAGTCAAGAGAAGTTGTTATCCAATTTACAGGTCTGCTGGCCATCTCCTTCTGAATCTTATCATTACATCATTTTGTAGTAGAGGTTGTTGCAATGGGTTTGTATGGGGTTCTAGCTTCCATATGGCTTTATAAAGCAGAGGTTAATTTTCTAATGATAGTTGTGATTTCCGTCCTATTAACCACTACTTTTCTTTTTGTACCATATCAGTTTGTTTTCTTTTCTTAGTGATAAGTTGTTTCCAATTTAGTTTATTGTAAAGATACAAATCTAAATATTATATACTCGTGGAGATTTGGGGAATCTCTGTGTTGTTTATATGAATCGGTTGACAAGAATCCTTGCGTAGTGTGAAAGTCACATGGGACGACTTCAATTTATTTATTTTAATCTTCCATTTTTCAAGCCAGTCTTGTAGCATATTTACGTACCGTTGATTAGTGATTAGGCTTGATGAATATTTGTGTAGGAGGTAAAAATCACAGTATCATCTGTAAAAGTATAAAACACTACGTTTTTTGCCGTTGGGAGAACAGAAATTAACAATATGTATAACAGTGGTTCTAGGACGTAGCCCCAGAGGACACCTGATTTGATCGGAACAAATGATACCTTTACCCTTATTCTTGTTATGAATGTGCAATAAGGCAAATATTATTCTAATAATTTGAAGAACGTTGGTAATTATCTTTTCATTTTATACAATATACTAGGATACTAGACCTTATCATAATCCTAGATTACATCTAAGAATATCGCTGGACAGTATTATCTATTCTCCAAAGCTTTGCTGATGTTATTCCACTAATGTAAAAATATTAAATTTATTCCAAATTTGCTACACACACTTCGCAACGACAACTCAAAACTTTGGCAAGCATTTCGAGGCAAACGCCTGTTTTACGAATTTGAACTAACAGTACCTTATTTAAATGTTTCTCAATTCTCTACAATATCCTAAAATTTTATAAAATAATACATATATCAAAGTTAGACCTAACATAAAATTAAAGTGCTGGGTTAAGTGCATCTTACGGTCAAGTTTATTTTCTATTAACGCAGTACGTAATATTAAACGTGTATACCAAATTTGAAATGAGTATTTTTATTTTATGGAAATTACCACACAAATAAAAAATAAAAAAATGAAATCAAAGGCCCTATAACTTCTTACGGAAGATTTATTTTAACCTAAAGCATCTATGTCCAAATAGGGCCCTATTCTTTGAAACACTCTGTATAATAAAACACCGTGGTTTGGAAAACCAATTAAATTGGGGTTCAGCCGTTTAGAGAAAACAACAATGACTGTATTGAAACTTATTTGCAATGGTTTAATTTTGTTTGAAGTGTATGTCGTTGAAATTAATTAAAACAATCTAAAAGTAGATCACAGTGGTTGTGATATTAAGTTATAATATGAATTGTGTACCAGAAAATTTGTTTCCTAATGATATTAAAATTTTAACACATTTTATAAAAAGAGAGTGGATATGAATAATAAATGTAAATGTAATTCGCAAACAGACGTTTTTTAGATATTTAGACTAAAGACATATACAACCTTGATGCAAATTAGCTAGACCTATTGAAATAAATTATTGTGTAATACGGCATGTAAGAGTATACGTAACTCTGGAAGCAAAACTGATACCTTAATATTCATTTTTTCCAGTTGTAAGAATTGCTGTTTGAGTTATTTATTAGTCTTTATTATATTAAGTTTCTTGCAAGAATGCAAATGATTCTGCTTTCGATGGCACGAAAGGAGATAGGACACTTAAACACGCGACACATAATCATAGGTCATTTAATCACAGACAGTTAAACACGCCGACACTTAATCACACGGTCATTTAAGCACCCAGACAATTAAACACTGAGACACATAATCACAGGGACATATAAACGCATAGTCACATTGTGTTTGAAGTGAATTTTTATCTTACTTTAATATGATAAAAAAATGCATTGTGAATTGCAGTCGTTATTTCAATGCAGTCATCATTTTTTCAGTGGACTCCAAAAAGAAATTTCATTACAATACTCATATTATTTACAGCATATGAGAGGTCAACGCATTTTGCAGAAGAAAAAGTACAGAGATGTTAACACCAGAGTAGAGCGAATAGTTGCAAGCATCCAGCTAATTTAATTCAAAATTTGAGAACCTTTGCTAACATATTTTAATTTTTTTGTATATGTATTTTAATTTTAATTCTGATTCTAATTTTAATTTTATATTATATACATATATATATAAACATATATATGTTATATATTATATGTATAATTATTATTTATATTCATTAATTGCAATTTACCATAATTTTTTTTTATTTTAGTTTTACTGTAGTCATACAAGAATTAAAATACAATGTTATATACGCCAGTGACACTATGTGTTTATATGTCCCAGTGATTATCTGCCTCGGTGTTTAAATGTCTATGTGTTTGAATGCCCGTGTGATTAAGTGTCGGCGTGTTTAACTGTCCGTGATTAAATGACCTGTGATTATGTGTCGCGTGTTTAAGTGTCCGGACACCGGCACGAAAGATGATACCTCACATATTACATTATTCCGATTATACAAACATATTTAGGACAAGATGGCTGCTGTTTATTTAAAATTACTTTACCCAAAATACTTGCTATTGTCTCAGAGCTGTAATAGAAGATTATGTTTCCATAATAGTATTCACTAGGCTTAGGATAATTATGCACTAAAAAACTTCAAATTATGCATGCAAATATGTATCAAAAACCTCGAAATATGCACTAAAAAGTAAAGTAAATAGCAAAAAAAAAACATTAACGTTATATCAATACATATTTATTTTTCTATTAACATACACCATACACAAACACTCTTTAAATTAAAAGTTATTTAATTACAATTACTCAAGAAACACAAAATTACTGATTTAAAATTAATTAAATTATAAAAACAAGTCAAAATTGCACTTAACAACGTGGTGTAATACATTTTCGAATGTAAATTTGTGCCTGTTGTCAACGAAAATATTTTTGTACTGTGAAAAGACTCTCTCGGCACCCCACGACACTATTGGTACAAATTCATAATTTACAATGTCAATGATATTTAAACGTTCATTCAATTTATTTAAAAATCTTTTTCTTCAGTTTAGTTAAACCCTTAACCATATCTTTTACTATTTCAATGCAGTCTTGTAAAGATAATCCCTTCGTTTGTAGTTTAGACATTGCAGTTGAAATGCAAGTCAAATTAGCTCTAATGAAATTCAAATCTTATGAAATACCTTTTTCCTCAGAATACCCTGTATTTCTTCAATGCCCTGCGCTTCTTCAGAGTCGAATTCATTAACAACTTTCTTCATAATTTGAAAATGTTCAGCGTAATACACATCAGCGTCTTGCGCGGGCGGAAGTGGAACGTCCCCCTCAACTTCCCGAAACTTCTGCACACGAGTCGGTGCTTTGAGAAAATTCTTTTCACAGATGATATCAGCACAGTAGCGTTTGAATAAAGATTGCGTACTAAGTCAGCTACTCGGTGTAAACTATGTGCTAAGCAGGTGACATGTATCTTGTTTGGATACAAAATCTGCAGTCCTCGCATTGCTTGACACCTATATGGTGCAGCATCACTATAAACTACTCGCACTTTTTCATATAAAATTTGAGACAACCACAATAAGCTTAGAGAGTCGTTGAAGAAAGCAGCAATTGTTGAATGACTCACTTTGGCCAAGACTTTTAAAGTCAGCAGATATGATTTATTTTTGTGTCGTTAACCCCTAACATATCAAACACAAATTTGCTATGCATCTTGTTCTGCATCGGTGGTTTCAACCAAAACACCCAAATACTGTGATCCTTTACTATTTCTCCTTGTTTGTGTAACGTTGCAGCATATAAGTCGGAAACATAATTTTCTCTTAATGTCATTTGTCTGGAATATTCTGTTTCGTGTACTTTTCGTAAAAATTGCAAAGAATTTCATTCTTTAATTTAGCCAACGGAATATCAGAGCAAATATACCCTTACAAGTTTCTATATTAAATTCTGAACGTTTAGGTCCAGGCTTTGGTAAAGCAGAAATTAACAGTTGCCGTTTTTTATTCTCCACTTTTCGATTTTTATTACTTGCGTGTTTTCCGGGTTGGAGATGTTGCGTAACTTGGAACGCAGTATTTACAAAATAATGTGATTACTAATCACTCAAGTAGTTAGCAACATATAAATATTTTTAATTTTTAAACTTGTTTGTCAAAAATACAGTTTCTTTGTATTAATTTTCCTCTCAGGATCGTTAAATATTATGGCAATTGGCACTACTTAATACTACAGAAACCCAGAGTAATAGATGGCAGAACTAGAACCTAATTCTTTAATCTCCACAACCAAATCTAATACTGAAATAAAAAATAACTCTTTTTACTTTTCCCCGCAAGGACGCTGCAATAAAAATAAAATTATATGCAAGGTTACGGGGAACAAGCTAGTTTCTGAATTTCAGAACAATAATCAGTTCTACATTGTTTGATGATCCTGCCCTTTTATGTTGTATAGTTGTTCTAGCCCAAATCCCTTGAAGTTGGAAAACTAGAGCGAAAGCAGTGGTGCAGGTCAAAACATGGGCAAACCCAAACAGCTTAATTGGCTTTATTCAGGCTACTATAGCAAATTATTGTCTAACAAAATGTATTAACTTGTAACTATTAAAAGCTGTTGATATTCCGTATTTCTGAACAATTATAGGATTATTGATTATATTGAAGATTAGAATGAAAATGTTCGAAACACAAATGACAATTGTTCTTGGATTGCCTTAGTACAGGCAGGTAAAGTTAAATATTATTAGATATGATTTAAGTAAATATAGCTGATAGTGAAATAGAAGGAGGGACTAATGGTAGTAGTAACGATATAAGTATTATTACATATTACGGTAGTGAATGATCTTCCTTCAGCGAAAGGAGCTCTATAAATAGACAAAATACTAATGAAAGGATCCGTTATCAAATGATTTTAATTCTTCATACGTGCTTATTGAGCAGTGTATACGAACAAAGCAGCTATGATTAAGAAGAGAGAGTTGACTCTGATGAACGCTTGTAGTTGCCAATAATTTTTATAGACCTTCAGCAGTTGAAGTTCGACTTACGTCTCTGTTAAGTGTTAGTTATAACGTCTTTGGTTGATGTGAAATAAGGTGTTTGATATTCTTGGTTTACCTTTATTTTGCTTCGTGTTTCATATCTCTTATATATAAAATTTCAGATATAAATTATATTGTTGTTACATAATTTTCATTACTAACGTGACTTCTTAAATGGCGAAAAGCTGGAACATAATCTAATATTAAATTTATTTCCCATCTTCATCAAATTTTACCAGATATAATGTTTGTAAAAATAACGTTAAATTTAAATGTAATATTTGTTTGATTTTCATTTGTTCTTAACAAAGAGCATACTAACAGTAGGTGCCAACCTCAAAGTGACAACCACACTATGCTTTGATTTATATCATTCATTATTAACACAGGCACACAGGCACACGGGCGCCTAGAAAATAATAGGGAAAGCAGCACACAATAAAAATTAATAAAGAGCGTCTACCTCGCAATACTGTAAATACTGATATGAAAGATTATTTATTGAGAAATTTGTAGTTTTATGAACTGTATCACACTGTTCTAGAAATTGGTCACCCTTACGAAAAAAAAGGCTTCCAAATGGGGTTTAAATATGAAACTTCAAAATACCGCTAGCAATAATTAATTAAGAATAAATGATAAATTAGAAGTTATTGGCTGGAATGGAACATATTGTACACTTGGACATCAAACGATTGCATGACAGCTTAACATAGAACTAGAAGAAAATTAAAAATTCAGTCTGAGTATTCCATCTCCTAGCATCCATCGAATAATTATACCACACGCGGGTTCAGAAAATGAATGAAATCATTGTGCTTTGTTTTGGTCCACTTTGAATATAATAAAAGTCAAGTTCAGAATAATATAAGGAGATGACTACTGAAGTTCCTAAAATGTAATATGCTACAAGTCTAATTTAGGCGACTGCGTGCCGAACTGGATAGAAAAATCCACTTCTCAACCGGTCGACCCGAGTTCGACTCCCGTTGTAGCCCGAATTTTAATTAATTCTGGAGCATCGGGAGTGGCTCAGTAGCATGGGTGGAGGAGGATTAAAGCGTGGGGTATGTTACACTTTTGTATATATACGTACACGGGCGAGACTGGGATTATTGGCTTGCCTACAACGAATCTACGTGTACCATAACAAACAATATAACAAAGTACAGAGTGAAGATACCTGACAGGCAGAGTTAATTGATATAATTGTTTATTTTTGCTAACGACAAAACATATGTTACGGATAATTTTGATAAAGAACATTAGCGTCAAGGTTATTTCTGTACTGTTGCACTTTCAATCCAACTGAACTAATCTGGACAGTAGTAATGATATAATTATAGGCCTATTAGCCTGTTGCCAATACTAAGCAAACTCCTTGAGAAACTGATCCCAAACAGACTGACAACTGTAATAGAAGAAAATAATCTGATCACCGAACACCAGTTCGGATACGCCCAACAAGTATGCTATTAAAGCAAGAGTACCACAGGGAAGCGTTTTGGGACCAACGTTGTACCTACTGCTCACATCGGATCTGCCCACAAATGAACAAACACGCACGGCAACATTTGCGGACGTCAAAGCTATACCTGCAAAACACAAAGATCATAATTCCGCTGCGAAGATGTTACAACACAGTGTAGACCAAATATATCAATGGACCCGACTATAGCGCATAAAGATCAACAAAACCAAGTCTGTGCAAGTGACCTTCACAAAGTGTAGAAGAGCGTTACCACATGTCAATTTCAACGGACACAACCTACCCCAGACCGACAATATAAAATATCTAGGCATGCACTTGGATAAAGGCTTGACATGGAAAACTCATATCCTCAACAAAAGAAAACATCTAGGACATAAACCGAGTAAACATTATTGGCTACTGGGACGCAACTCAACTCAACAACAAATTACTTGTGTACAAAGTAGCGTTTAAGCCAATATGGTCTTACGGCATAGAGCTGTGGGGGTCTGCTTCAACCTCAAACATAGACATATTGGGAAGGTTTCAATCGAAAGCGCTGCGAACTATAACCAAAGCGCCATGGTTTATACCTAACAGCGAAATCCGCAACTACTTAAAAGTTGCCTCAGTCAAAAACGAAGTGAGTAATTGTAGTGCAAAATACCTAAATAAATTAGAAGTGCATCCAAACGTGCTAGCTATGAACCTCTTAGACAACAGTAATGACACGAACAGAGTGAAGAGATTTAAAACTCCAGACCTACCGTTTATGTTTAATTGAAATCGCTTTCTACTTTATAACAAATGTTTAAGAAATAACATAGCCGACTACCACTGGATATCAGCTCCCTTGAACCCCAACCTCTGCACCAACAAATGTATTTGCTTATAGTATTATAATTACACTGATTGGAAATAGTAATAAAGAACACAAAAAAAGAGTAATGATAAAATCAGTTCTAACTTCTAACTTTTAACTGGAGTGATTCTGAAGTTGGAAGGATATTTTTTCTTTGTGTCTCTCTTCACTTCTCTTCCTCCCACTTATTTCTCCATAATCCCCCTTTCCTAAAAAATTATAACTTTTAGGGCATACACTCTCTATCCACCCCGCGATCTGATTTTTCCTGCCCTCACACTATCAAAAGTAACACCTCTTTCTCGTTCTCCCCCCATTTAGCATGTAAGACGATTAACTACAACAAACTTCTTTATATTCTTATATTTGTTCGCTAGGTATTTTCTGTTTATCAAGTCTTTTATGGTTCTCTTGCTGATGTTGATATGTAGTTCTGTACGGGCCCATCTTTTGGGAGGTAGTCCTGGTCGTCTTGATCCACTAGGGTGTCCATTATAACAGCTTTGATCTAGTCTTCATCTCTCCAATTTTTTTTCGGGTCCTTGTCCATTTAACTATATCTTGTATACCGCATTTTTATCTTATCGTTGGTTGGTCTGTCTCTAAGTGTAATAGCTAACGTATGTCGTACAATTTTCACCTCTACTATCCTGTTCTTCTGCTAGGTTTTCTTTGTTTCTGCTCATACGTTTGTCCTGACCTAATCACCGTTTTATACAGTTTTATTTTACATTCTGCATACTACATCCTTCAGTTCTCTTCCGTTTGATTTGCTTTCAGGACCTGTTTGTTTACTTCTCCAATCAAGTTTCGGTCGCTGGGTATATTTACACCTAGGTATTGAAAGTTCATAAATTCTTTAAAGAAATTAGTTAGAGGTTTAAAGGAATATCGTGTCGAATTTCGAGATGCTACCGTTGATTATAAACAATTCGAAGAAACTCTTCAAGAGTTGCATATAGCAAAGGGCCGATCAGCTTTAACACAATATAGTAAAGTTAAAAAATATTATCTTTACATCTTAGATAGATATACCCCTAAACTATTTCTTTCCATAGTCATCATTGAAATATAGTCACTCGTGGTAGTAGTTTTTGTATACCTTCGTCGTAGAAAGTTGTTGCCTCTAAGGAAAACAAAGTCTGTACCGTCGTTTTGAAGTTATCACAGTCGAGGTAGGGGTCGCGAGTTCCTCAAAAATTCTTAAGGAGGAAGAGGTGATAGTCTCGCCGCTAAGACTGTACAGTAGGTAGTTAAAAATTTCCCGATTGAATTGGTCAATAAGTTGCCTGTAGAAGCACGACTCTAGAGGTAAATAATCCTCTGCCATTGTTCTGAATCTTTTTAACTTTCTTAAGTCGCAACATCTTCTTCTATTTGTTAGCTATAAAAGGCCTTTACGGCTCTTCTGCGGATATTTATACCCATCTCCTAGAAGGTCGTCCTGTTTGTTTTGATCTTCTAGCTAGGGAACCCGTGCTAACAGATTCGAACTAACCTTCTGTCATCCTTTCGGTTAACATGGTCTCTGCAATTGTTTCTTTGGGTTCTCGTTTGTTTAACTACATCTTGTAACTCGCATCTATCTTTCTCTCTCTCTCTCTCTCTCTCCTGATCTTCTGTTTGCTTTTTTTGCCTCTGCTCTCGTTTCTGCTGCATATGTAAGCACTGGTCTAATCACAGTTTTAGGTAGTACTACTTAACTTTCTGTTTTCAGATATTTGCTCCTCTAAACTATATCGCTAACTCGTCTTGCTGTTTGAACTGCATGTTTGTTCACTGGTCGGTCGCTTGATATATTTATACCCACGTACTGAACGTTTGCAGTTTTTTTTTATCAGGTGCTTTACATTGTTTATGGAAAATTCAGCAATGATTAATATATAAAAATAAATAAACCTTCAACAAACCTGAAAATAAAATTGTTTTCTATACACCTATTATATTTGGTGCTGCTTAATAAGAGATAGTGGAATATTAAAAAAAATCTAGAGCGACCTTAATAATCGCCCAGACCAGCTAATTTGACTGCATTTAATTTGCAGAATATTCGGCCCAAAATGTGCTAAACAGTAAGGAGTACCAGGAAATATAACATATTATAAGATCAGTTATTGCACAAATATCATGATTGATTTTAGTCGTAATCTGCAACAACTTCGGAATATGCACAGTATGAAATTTCGCAAACTATTCAGGAAAGAAACTGTATATAAGTCGCTAATCTGTACTAATTTTATATTTCCATAATACTGGGTACAGTTCTGTTGAAGCATCTCTGTAGGCAATTTATTTCTTAACCTTCCAGTAGTCGTACCTTTTATCTGGACACCAGTAGTCGCAGTAGGTCTCTCAGACCCCTTGGTATTCTGATTTTTTGCACTCATACTAATTGAGATATATTGCTCATTACTGAATATATTTGTTCATTAGGATAATAAAACACATTCGTCACAAAATTGTAACTTCTAACTTTATTCAAATATTCACAAAATAAAATCAAAGCAAAATGTACATTTCATGACATTATCTTAATATTTTCTGTTTTTTCAAATATTACTTTAAAAATGCCATATATCATTATTGAAACAATGAAAATAAGAAAAAAAAGAATCAAATGATTTAAATCAGCTCAACCATCACCATCGCCATCAATATGTATTCACTTACAAGGGCACCTCACTTGGCTCACAGGTGGTAATTCTCAAAAGAATACACCTAAACTAATGCGCATTCGTATGAGCATCAGAGAGTACTCTATCGAAAGGTATCGAAAACGACCAAGCGTAAGATCAAAAATTACAGAGTTATAGCTGGAATAAGAATTTTCAGATCTGTGAGACCCCGTGCGACTACTGGAAGGTTAAAATGTACATTATAGAGTTGCAGTATGGTAATGGTTTCCATGGTGTTAAATTAATATTAAAAATGTGTGCAAAACTGAATTTTAAAAATAGTTAAAGCCACGATTATTATACATTTATTCAGATTTCATCAGGGTATTACACTTATGCATAGAAATAGTGTTGTTACCTTCTTGTTGTATTCTTATTAACATCAATGATTCACTGCAAGAAAGAATTTCAATACCCCAAGGCACTACTTTTAATTAAAAAAGTGCTTCTTAGGTTCGTGGAAAAAAGGTCTTAATTAATTTGCTTATTAGTACTGCTTACACCGGTTAGTTCCACAATACATGGCTTTGAGTTGGAATTCTCTACGTCTGCAAGGATCTGGGTTAGCCGACATTGGCGCGCTGTAAAACGCGATGAGCATTTCAGTTGCCAGAAATCTTTGCAGCTAATTAAATGCAATATAAAAAGTAAAGCCGTAATTGAAGTAAATCATTTCATTAGCGGTGGACTACGGAAGCGGTAGTTTAATTCGAGATCCGTTTAGGCGCTAATGGGGCGCCGCCAGTAGAAGTGATTTCCCGGGGGGGTCATGAGGGTATAAAACAAATAAATACAAGTAGAAGTGTGCTTACGTACACTTTCCATTCCGCGCAAATATTTACTTTCTGCAGAAGGAAAACTGTTAGGTCATCGGAAAAACCACAATGTTCGGTTATTTAGCTGCTGCAATATAAACATAACGATTAGGAGCGAGGGCGCGTCCGCAAATTTAACCCCCGCAAATGAGGAATGCTTAGATAATCAACCCGTGGAGGTTCCAATTGGGATTCAGCGCTGCCTGTATTCGATAACAGTTGGAATAAACGCCAAGAGTTTTTTAATTACTCAGAACTCTGGACGCACATAAAAGGGATTAGAAAGGCATCCAGCTAGTCGCTGCTATTAGATGATATTAGAGCCGGTTCGCGACTTGGTCGCGGGCAAACAAAGCGTTACCGAAACTTTCATTAAACTCGAAATCAATGTAAATTACATTCGGCGGTCAGTAGCGCGCTTTTAGCGCGGTAAGATAATCGAGTAGCCGGGCTATCGATTCGCGTACTTCACTTCGGATAAAAGGGTCAACACGTTTCCAGCGGGTCGTGTTCTTTATTGGTCTTTCGGAAGCACGCACTCTGGCGGCCCGAGGGGGCCGTACATTAGGGGCACCTGCTGGGCCCGCACGCATCCATCATCATCCGCCCCTGTAGGACATTTCATAGTAACGGATGCTGCACTCTGCATGGGTAATCGATAACAACGCATTTAGATCTCTATGCCCATTTTTATTTCCACCAAGGGGGGCGGTACAGGAAAATCTTGCAAGTCACGGTATTTCACGGAAAATTACGCAAACTATCGTTAAAATCAACAAAGCCGGCGGTTGTTAACGTTAAGGCTACTTATGGTGGAAAAATTCAGGTTTCTAGACGCTAGGTGGAAAAAAGTAACGAGCTTGTTGGGTTAATCACGTACGGAATTACTTGTTCAGAGGTATTGCACTTAAAAGCGGGTAAACAATTTTTATTTTCATAAAGAAGCTGCTAGGGACGACGCTGTTGATGACACAAGCAAGCTACTTGAAAGTCGGCATCCATATGTATGCCACTCACCATTAATCGCATAGCGTCGTTCACATTGCATGAAAGGGACCCAAATCACGATGTGTGTAACACTGTGTGAAATTATCGGGAAATATTCATCTAAGGTACAATTTTTTATTCGAGAGTTAAATGAAATAATTGAAACATAACACTTTTTAGTAAGGCGTAAAATAAAATCCAATTCTGTTATAAGAAAACCTTTGAGACTACACACATTTACTAGCTAAACTAATATCCAGATAAACAAAAAAGTTTTTATAGTTAATACTAAAACTGTTATAAAATACACATTTTTAAAATATTAAAATTCTAATTACCTGCTTTAAAAAAATAGTACCTATGTATTATTTATGGATTGTTCGCTATTATTTGAGCTTTCAATCTTCAATCTTTGATCATTTTAGTTTAATAAGCTGTTTCATTATTTTTGCTTACAGAAAAATATCATTAATTTAAATAGTATTTAAAGTTCCCTCTTAAAACCTTTGAATGCACATCAAGTACCGAATACTGCTGGAAATGAGACTATCAACCTAGAAACATTTCATTTATTGTTTATTTGAACAGCAACCTTTCACCGACGGCTTTAGTCAAATTTGATTAGCGGTAAATGTTTTTCTAACAATCTAGAATTGCTAAATATATTTTAACTTTTGCTCGTATATACAGCATATTAAAACTATATGTCTCTTGCTTTAGTCATTTAATATTATGATATTATTATTATAAGTACACTAGTTCTGGTATGGCTATACTTCAAAGTGTGTTATACAGCCCAATCAGACTTTTGATGGGAAATTAAATGTGAAAATAGTGGTATTCAACTATTTATCTTTAAATGGTTTTTGGTACAATTAAATTGGTTTGACGATTTTCTTCTAATACAGTATGTAGGAATTTCGTTAAATTAGTAAAGTTGTGGTCGTTTTGCTGGATAATTCAATTTAAATAAAAAGCGTTCTACATATATTTTAAATCTTCGTCTAAGTCAAAACATGTGAGCACGATTAAAATAAACGCGCGGTAATTCTTATGTTGGTTTGATTTTGCCGCTTCTTACTGCTTAAAGTGTTATTTTATTGGCCGCTCCGTAGCCGATTACTATCTTATTATTTCCCGAATACTGTTTAGTGGACCAGTGGAGAAATGCCGATGAATATTTTGTCTACGCGCTTGACCGTGAACGTTTGCTGGGAATTTCCTGTCCATGAGGGAGCACTACGTGTTAATTGTTTTAGAATTCTTGAAACATGTTTGGTAATATGGTGAAATACTTCCAGCTGCTAGATATTTGCGTTCGTTTTTTCGGCAGTCTACTTAAGATCTCCTTCCGACCCGGTTGCTTGCTAAGACCCCAGCACCGACGACAAGTACTTCGAGAGCGGCTTGGGATTCGATGGGTTATCACTGTGGGGTGAACAGAACCATCGACAAGTGTCGGATTTACGAAACACGCTGGATTTAACCCTTGGAAGGCAATTCATTGCGAATTTGCTTTTCGCCTTTGGCGGATTAATATCTAATACCTTTTCTGACCTTCTAGATGTGCCATTGCTGCGCCAATCGCAAAGCGACATCGTGTCTGTGATTTTGCTCCAAGGAAGGACATGGGATCACCCCAAATTGTGCATCTCTCTCTACTCCCTACCTGAAGAAAACTAAGGTAAAAATTGTTAATTGTGTTGTTGTGAAAACTTGTTCCAAGATTCATTTGACTGGTTTAAAGTGCTGAATCCTTTTCTTGGTGCAACGCAAAGCGACGCTCAGTCGCGAATTGCTATTAATTGTTAACCGTAAAGTATAATTAATTTCTGTAAACTCGAACGTCACTGGCTGCGCAGATCTGTATGTTTAGTAAAGTAAATATCGTAAGCCAGTGGCGGCGAGCTCTTTTGTTTGGACGTCCCAACTTTCCTTGTATTCAACTTCAATTATTACCGTTTCGATTGTATTTTTTTGTATTATGTGTGTTACCAATTTCAAGCATCAGAGTTATGTTTGCCTAAAAATTCACCATATCTTTTATTTCCGTGTATTGTATTGTGCATGAACTTTGTAAGCATTATATACAGGAGGAGGCACAGTATAGGTGAGGCCGATTCCCGTAAGCTGCTGGTTTCTTGCCCCTCCTACGAGAACCTGCATTCAGCTGTAACCTGGAGGGTGGCGCCCATTAAATTCGACTTACTCTATATACTACCACGTTAGATTTCCTTCACTTAAGCGTTTCTAGTGAACCACCTCTACTCCTCTGAGTTAAGCCGAAGGCACTTCCATCTTTCCTGCTGCCGTCCGACGAAAAAGCTCGTTTGGCGCGTAATATAATCGCTACATAGATATTAGGCAGTAGAGGTCCTCTGTAATACGTTTTTACCGGAAATAGTCTACAATACCCCAAGAGTATAGCAGAGAGTGGGAAACGACCTAAAGAAGATTGTAGATCTAAACTGGTACAATGTAGCGTAAAAAGAGATGAGTGAGGAGTCTATGCCTAAAGATAAACAGACTAGGGCTGATGGAGATGGAGATGGACAATATCATATTATTATGTTCATTGAAGAGGGCGTATAGTTTGACTTAATTTCTATACAATACATAAATAATGCAATATCTGCACATACATGTAAACCATCGTTATATTCAAGATCTCGTACCCACTACTCTCAAGTGTTGGACTGTAGTTTGTTGGGTTTCTCGAAAGTAACCTCGACTGTGCATTTCCAATAGAGTATTCTGTATACTTTTATATTTTGGTAGTTGGGAAAAATCGGATTCCAGAAATATGGTAAATAATAAATTTAAATAACTGAGCAGATATATATTTGTTGACGTGCAAATTATTTTAGAAATTTTTTATATATAGTATTTTGGAAAGTACATCCCTTTGATTCGCTAGTCAAAATACTATTGACAGGTCTTTACCACTTTTTGGTTTTAGACGCATCGATTTCCCAAAAGAGTTTTTAGAAAACTGACTCGAAGGTATAAAATACCCCTCTACGATAGGTTTAAGCCAATGTTCCGCAAAACATGCAAAAACCAGCATTTTTTAATGAACAGTGAGAGTCAATAGTTTTCAAATAACTTCAGTGTGTCCTATTAGCTCTTCTTCTTCTTCTTCTTCTTCTTTTGGTCTTCCGGGGTTGCGCGAGGTATTCCATGATTCGAGTGCCTATATTTATTGCTCTTAAAAATTTAATATCTTTTTATGATGACGCGTTTTCTGAAGAGTTATGTAAATGCTCCTTTTCGTTTTAATTTTATCGAAATGAATGTATGTAAATGTGCGCCTTATCTGACAAATGCGCATAGGTGCGGTTTCTATTAGTGCAAGGTTATAGATGACAAAATAGTTGAGATATGTGGCAAGGATACGGAAATAATGCACACACTAGCTAAAATCTAAATAACGAAATAAATAAACTGTGTGAAGATATAAGATGTTTTCTTACCATAAGCAGGATTCATTGTTCTATTGTGAAACATTTTTTATTTACCATTTATCCGGCAGATGTTTTTTAATAGAGGATTTGTGATTATTACGTTGTTTAACTCGCAAGATTATCTTCCTCAAAGCAGGGGCGAATGTAGAAAAAATATTTTGCAGAAATGCAGTAACGCTTTAGAAAAAAACAGAATAAAATAAGCTTGTGACGTTGGTGTCATATGCAACGGACTAGTGTTGACCGTGCTTATACCTCCCGCCGCCCGCTCTCCATCGTCGGAGAAATATATAAGACCGACAGATTTCGGTGAGAAAAAATATTTGTTGATATTTGTTATTGTTCAGTGTTTGTACGGACAAGCATTTCACAATTGAATCGGAAGTGGTACTTATCGGATATATAGAGGTGGTACCGGACACGCCCAAGTAATGGCTTCTTCTATTAGCACGGTATTTTAGACGCCGAAGGAATAAGAATTTTTTCTTCTCTAGTAATACGTAAACAACATTATTTAAACTTAAGAATAATAATAAAAATATTGCTATTGTTTGTATAATTATATTTTAATTTTAAATTGTATAAGATGCAGGTGTATCTTTAATAGGTAATGTCAAAACATGCAATACTAAAGTGCATTGATGCAACGTTCAACAAGTACGGGGGGTGTAAAGAAAGTTACTAAATGAGCAAAATATACAAGTGTGTCGCAGTATCGGTTTATTGGAATGGCATAATTTGTGGCACTTCGAACTACAAAATTGTACATTGTTACTCTCACGCCAAAGCAAAGTAGATATTTTTGTTTCGGTGAATGTGCAATATAACGTGTAATCAAAAAGTTTCAAATTAGAGAGGGCTATGACAATTGTTTGCAGGATGACGAGATTGAAATATATAGATAAGCCAATTTAACCAACTTTTAAATTAAAATAATTTATTCACCTGTCAAAATCTGTTTAATTTGGTGGTTATAATTTGTTTGTTAATTGTTTACTTTTTATAAAATGCTTTTTATTGCGACGAGATACGCTTTGAGGTTACACACTTTGCATGTTTTTACATTCGCCAGTACATAGCATGACAGCTATGGCATGCCTTGTAGTACTCATAGTCAACTCTAATTAGAAAACGTTTTGATCGCTCGTTACTAATATTTACATTTGGTCTAGACAACTACGTTTAGAAATATGGACAATTTATTTTAAATTATTTTTACGAATTTTCACTATATCCACTATATCTGTAGTTGTAGGATATACTTTTTCAGTTCGAATATCTGAACGCCGTCATTGTTGCCGAAAAGTTGGTGGTTTTTCTGAGAAGTACAGATACGATGCTGTTGTTCGAATAGGAAAGAAAATCTTAGGACGTGTGGCGAACTATTATTGAATATGTCAAACAATTATTCACCTTGTACTTGAAATTAAAGTATTGAAAACTTGTAGTTGTGGTGGGACATACCATTGATCATAATGTTATATATTATATAGGAGGGGTATCTATAAAATAAGGTCCGTTTGCAAATGATAGTTTGATGACGCGCGATCACCGCAGTGCGCTTGCGCGTCTACTCCCAGCATGCGCGTTTAGACGCCATTTGCAGCCGTATCGTCTGTCTGTGCGCTGAGCTGTAGAAGTTTATAATGTTTAAGAAAATTGAGTCGCCTGCCGACTGTGAGATACGATCTGTAATTCGATTCTTGAGTGCAAGAAACTTGGCAGCAGTGGAATTTCACCGTCAGATTTGTGAAGTTTACGGCGATAATCTTATAAAGTCAGTAAAGTTCGAAAGTGGGTGAGAATGTTCAAGGACGGGCGGGTTAATGTGCATGATGAGCCACGCCCTGGCCGACCTTCTCTGATTTCTGAAGATTTGGTTCGTGATGTAGACAATAAAATTCGAGAGGACCGGCGATTCACGATTTCAAAGTTATCAATTGAAATTCCACAAGTTTTTAAAGTCAGTTTGGTACACCATTGTTTCGGAGAAACTGAATTATTGAAAGTTATGTTCTCGGTAGATTCCAAGACTGCTTTCTGACGATCACAAATCAAGAAGATTGGGCTGTGCTTTATCGTTCTTGACTCGATACAATCAGCAAGGAGATGAATTGTTGAACCACATCGTTACAGGATGAAACTTGGGTGTCTCATATGACTCCTGAGTGCAAGCAAAAGTCAATGGAATGGCGACACGCATCGTCGCCAACCAAAGTGAAAGCCGAACTGGCAATTTTAGCACGAAAGATCATGACAATTGTCTTTTGGGACAGGAAAGGGATTTTGTTAGTGGATTTTATGCCGAGATGCACAACAATCAATTCTGATGCGTATTGTGTGACCTTGAGAAAACTCCGGCGTGCCATACAAAACAAGCGGCGTGGCTTACTGTCTTCCAGTGTGATGTTGCTCCATGACAATGCAATGCGGCATGTTTCTGCACAGGGTCTAATCAAGCCTTTTGAATGGGAACTACGGAATCATCCACCTTACAGTCCAGACCTTGAACCCAGTAATTTTCACTTGTTTCGGTACTTAAAGGACTTCCTTGGTGGTCAACGGTTCAAGGACGATGAAGAAGTAAAACTGCAGCCGTGGATTGGGCTTCTTCATAGGCGGCAGATTTCTTTGACGTCGGAATTCAGAAACTTGTTGAGCGGTATGACAAATGTTTGAACAAAAATGGAAATTATGTAGAAAAGTAGATAAAAGTATGTGGAACATGGGAAAAAATATATTTCAATGATATTTACAGTATTTTTCATCTTATTAAAAAGCGGACCTTATTTAAAAAAATACTCCTGCTATTTCTCTTCTTCTTCTTCAGCCCTGTTCGGTCCACTGTTGGACATAGGTCTCCCTTTTTCTTCTTAATCAAGGGGGTAATAGTCGTTATCTTCCACGGTGACTAGGCGGGTTAGAAGATGTTTATATATTTACATATTACACATTAATTAAAATTTCCAGTTTCTCAGAAGTCTGTATTGTTAAAAATTTCCTATATAAAAATGTAGTAATTAGAATACGAGTAAGTTATGTGTGATCCAATTGCACGGGTTTTGTATAACAACTTTTGTATTAAAAATATAGAGAAACTACTCTCCTAATACTTACCCGTCAGTGAAGAGCTTTGTACTTTGTACCTTTGTACCTACTTGTATAGCTTTAATATTCTCAAATTTAATATTAGCTGTATAAGGGCAGACATTCAACATTATTGGCCCGTCTTTATGAAATTTTTTGGAATTTGTAAATGAGTGAGTGTGAAAAAGAAAGATCAGTTAACTACTATTGGAATTTGTTGCCTGTTGTTGGCCATTAAGTTGTAACGTTGCTGATTAACAATTCAGTTTCCTTCCAATTGATAGCCTGTAATCATGCTGCCTGTTGGTTCAGTCCCTGAAGGAAGATTCTGAGTGAAAGTTCACGCACAAACCGTTGAAGGTTCTGTTTACAAGCGTTAATCAGGCTCAAAATCGTATCGAGCCTAACAAAGCAAGTGGCAATGGTGGGCGTTAACTTAGGTAGACTGGAAAACGTTTTTTGAATATTATATATGTTTATGTAAATAGTTTTTAGTTCAGCCTTGTAAAGTAATAATCAGAGTATATAAAATTTCATTATATATAAAATCACATTTTCAATATTGTAGTTTATAGTCTACATGGAATGCCGATTCCACTGTGTATATACATTCTGAGTTCTTATCTTTTATATCGGATTTTTCATTATCTTAAGTCTTCGTGGCGGTCACGTTGCTCGGAACCTTAGTTGCAAAGAGTAAATGTTTATTAGTTAATTAGCAGTTACGGATATTTAGAAAGTATATACCTTATACCTCAATTATTTATTGTTTATCAAAATAATTATTATTATAAAGTAATTAACAATACAGATTTAAATTAAGAAACTTCGTTTATTGTAGATACATTGGAACGCACCGTTCAGTGTAGCATTTATGATAAACAGGTTTGATTTTTGTTTGATGAAGAATGTCCGTTAATAGATCGCTTTTGTAGATGTAATACGATTTTTATAAGGGGCCTCGGTGGAGTAGTGCGGATACGCGTTACCGCTCGAGGTCACAGAGAAATGTTGCCGATCGGCTGGGGCGTTCGAATCCCGACTGGGGCGACCGCATTTCGCTTAGTTAGTTTTAGGGTGCATGCTGCATGAATGATTAGTGTGTAAGGGACTCCCACACCCCTGAAGTAATGCAAAAGCGGTTCCGGGGGGTGGGGGTGGGGGGTAGTATAAATGAATGAAAACAAAATGGTTTTCATAACTGATCAGTATACGAGACAAAAAAAGATTTAACGTTCTAAAAGAAATAGGCACATCAGCCAGCATACAGCACATACATTAATCCACTTATACAAGGTGACATAATAGGGCGATTTTGTTTCCTAATGTCTTTATTGTAGCATCTTGGAGAACACTTTAAATACAAAAGTTCTTGGTTTGATTACTGTGCATAACCTACAATTATTCCTGACGATATAGTTCTGTTTTAGTGGGACAATGGACTACTCCTTTATTTTAAATAAAACATTCTGTACCGATATTATTACATTTTTGGATTTATTATTTTTTATTTCTACAAGTATAGAGGGTTTTAGGTATATAGCGCTAATGATTTTGGAAATAATTGACTTTCTCTTAAATTTTAAAAAATGGCGGACTGTTTTTAACAGTTAGTATCTAAAGAACGGCATACAATTTTTCAACATTATTATGCACTTTTACAAGTTCATATTTTCAGATAGGTGCCGCAATGTTTAGAATTTAAATATGTTATACAGGATGTTACTAATATACAACCACATTAAATAAAATTCAACCCCTAATATCTCATTTCTTCTAAAAGGAACACCCTGTATGTTTTCAATGACCTTTAAACGTATGTGCGGTTTTATATGACTTGTGTTTTTAGTTTTGAAAATATTTAGAAATTAATAAGAAGCTAATAGAAAAAAAAAACAGAAACGTTGGTAATAAGATATAATTATATTTTCTTTTAAAAAATATATTAATGAAGATAGGATTTTATGAAAGTTAAGTTATTTACTGACATTTT